>JAQIWG010006816.1:0-12934 GCA_034695025.1 Chamaedrilus cognettii | reverse complement strand
TTTAAAAATGTCTGTCAGCACCCCCCCCCCTCCACCCCACGGCCGTCGCGAGGTAAAACGGACGGGAAAACTAGAACTGCAGGTAGGTCTGCCCCCCCCCCTGCGAAAATCGTTGTCCCCCCCGCTGAGTATGGTCACGTTACGGGGCTACGGGGCTGTACACAGCGGTTAAAGTGGGCCGATACCGCAGTGGCTCAAATCGCAGATCCGCGTCCCCGACGAAATCTCACGCTTCGCATCGCACTGGATCGCACCGGGATCCCGTTCCTGAAAGAAGAGGACCTTAAAAAAGTGTCCATCAGCGCCGTCGCCCCTCGCGCCTCTCCGCTCGTGAGTTTGACACGGGAGTTATTCTGTGTTTTTCCGCTTGTGCGATTATTTTGACCAAAAATGATACGCCTAATGATTTTAGGCGTTTTGAACGATAATTGTATTCTGAAAAATTGGCAACACTGATATAACTAGTTCTATAAGTGTTCCGACTGTCCGATCAATTCCTCGATTTGCGAACAATTTAGAATCTGACCGAGCGGCAATCGTCGAACAATCGTTTTATCGAGAAATTTTCGAACAATTGAGAAATTTACTGAGCAATTTGTGCAAAAGGGTAAAAAATTGTTAAAGTGTCTCCTTCCCTCCTAAAAATTGTTAAAGTGTAAATTATAAGGTAAGTTTAAGGGTACGAAGAGTGTTATTCTGCGAGAATGGTATAGGTATTTTTTTGGCAAAAAGCTTTTGTCAGCACCCCCGCTTGTGACTTTGTTTCGAAAGGAAAAATTGGACTTTGGAGGGTAAGATGTAAGTAAATATAGGACATGACTTTCAGATCGAGCAATTACAATTATAGTCATTGAGCACTCTTGTTGGCTCGACTGAGAAACATGAGTCATGTCAAGTGAGAACACTGGATGCTATACGTCGTGTACGACCTTGACATTGAATGATTGAGGAGAAATCTATCCCGTACGAGGGATTAGTTCTCCTTCCTCCCTAACTCCTCTGCCTAATTTTTCTCCGGAGCCCCCGCACAGCGGAGAGCATGTGGTACGAGGTTCTGCCAAGCGTCGCGCTCGTTTCGGTATTTCTCCTCATCCCCCCGTACGCGTCGTGGGGCATCAACTACTACTTCTATCGCGGAAAGGTAAGCCTATGAAAAATATGAACATGGCTAAGGCCCCATAGTACGCGTCGCTAATAGAACATAGTAAGACCCCCTGAAAATGCGGTAAAATTGAGAGAAACATACGCAAGGTTTGGAAAAAATGCAAATTTACGCGCGGAAAATGCGGCGGATTTTTTGAGAAATTACGGCAACTTTGCGATGCCATTCAATGCGAAAAAAAAAAAAATTCTTGTTATTTTTATCATTACAAGATCTAATTTGCAGCCATATGATTAGTGTTATGTTCTTGCCTTCAAATATTTCTCTAAATAGAAGTTAATACATAGAATACAAGTCATTGAAACTGATTTTGTCCAACGAATGTAGGTACGGCATACTAAGTTATTGCTGATAATTAAAAAAAGCTGATTCAAAAGAAGTTTTCCAATGCAAAAATGACATTCTATGCAGAAATATGTCATAGAACGGCCAATAAATGCGATTTTATGCGGAAAATAGAAAAAAACGCGAGAAACACAAAACACGTGTTTCTGGGAGCCTTAAACATGGCTAACATGGTTCACCTTCACAAAACGCACTGAGTGACGCGTGAAAACCTTCAATTTAGCGCCTTGACACTTTTGAATTATTAAAAAACTTGACATCAGTTGTCCGTGTAGGACAACCACTAAGTTTATTTACGTAAGCAAATCTAGGGTGTAAATCTATTACTTGAGCGTCCTACATTCTGTGCATTACTGCCCGGATAAAATTAAATACAACTAATTCTTTGTAGCTACATCCTAACTAAAAGGTCATATGAGCATATGATGTTACATTCACATAGGCCTACACGTTGATAAAAAAAAGTTGAAAAATAAGTTTAAATAAAAAAATGGATAAAAATAAGACAAGAATAAGTTTAACTTTGTTGCGATTTTAAGGTCCAGACTATTTTTAAAAATATGAAAGCGTTCTGCTTTAGCTATCCAAATAGATCCTTCAAATATCGTTAATTGGTATGATACAATAAATAGCCCCAAAATAACTAATATTTAATGTAATGTTTAATCATAATGATTATATTGAGTGACAACTCCACGATGATCACATGTTCAGGAGATGGCGCGGAAGTGGGAGGAGCATCCTCAGGACTTTCACATTTACCTGCGCGATCGACGCATAACGGGCAGCGAGTACAAGCCTAAGGTGAGAGACGCATAAAGGAAACGCATACATGAGATATGCGTAACTGAGAGCACATAAGGCCTCAGGTGAGAGTCGCATAACTGGCAGTGCATTCAAACCTAAGCTGAGAGAGACATAACCCTTTCAGGCCTCTGGTGAGAGATGCATAACTGGCACGCATACAAGCCTCTGGTGAGAGATGCATAGCTGGTAACGAATACAAGCCGCTGGTGAGAGAAGCATAACTGGCATGCATACAAGCCTCTGGTGTGAGATGCGTAACTGGCACGCATACAAGCCTCTGGTGAGAGATGCATAACTGGCACAGATACAAGCCTCTGGTGAGAGAAGCATATCTGGTAGCGCATACAAGCCTCTGGTGAAAGATGCATAACTGGCACGCATACAAGCCTCTGGTGAGAGAAGCATAACTGGCATGCATACAAGCCTCTGGTAAAAGAAGCATCGCTAGTAGAGCATACAAGCCTCTGATGAGAGAAGCTTAACTGGCACGCTTACATGCTTCTGGTGAGAAGCATAACTGGCATGCATAGAAGCCTCTGGTGAGATATGCATAACTTACACGCATACAGGCCTTAGGGGAGAGAAGCTTAAAACTGGCTGTGCATACAAGCCTCTGGTGAGCAATGCATAACTGGCTGCGGAAAACCAGCCTCTGGTGAGTTACGCTAACTGGCAGCGCTTACAAGTCTCTGGTGAGTTACGCATAACTGGCACAACACGCATAAGGTCTTGGGTGAGAGACACATAACTTGCAGCACGTAAAAGCCTTAGATGAGAGGTGCATAGCTTGCAGCGCATACGAGCTTAGATGTGAGTCTTATATTCGTTAATACTTAAAATAAGATTAAGAGTCGTCACACTTTAGATAAGAGACGTATCACTTAAGGTGGATTCTATGGACGTACCTTTACACCCGGCTAAGCAAAGTTCTTGCTAAGAAACGGAATTTAACGGCAGCCCTTCGCCACCATTCGAACAAACGCGCAATATGTTTATAAATTTTTAAAAATAAAAAAAATCTCCACAAGAATTGATGTTAATTTGAATGCAGTTACAACATAAATTATTTTGCTTGAAATCTATGACGTCACGATACTTTAATGACGCCGTATATCATTTTAAATGGACTAAACAAAAAGCTACTTTGAATGGCGGTTATGGGCTGCTGTTATATTGTCTGCTAAGCAAAGGTAAAGGTGAGGGTGGGAACAAAGGAACGACTATAGAATCCACTCCCTAATCTTTCAATGTACTGAGGCCCTGACATTGTTGCGGTGAGTGCAAACACCTGCAACAGTCGATTACTGTAAAACATGAAATTTCTACCACATCTTATTTTGGCAGTTTCGCCTATTAGAAATTTGACTGCACGTCATTTTTAAGTTTTGGAGGCATTTTGCGAGTTTTACCGATTCGCGAAATCTGTCAAAATGACACGCATGCGAAAATTTCCCGTTTTACAGTAGCCGTAATAGTTATTACCCGCTGGTTGTACCTGTGCCCTGGGTCACCGTTGTAACTTGTACGCAGTACGTCTTACATGTACTTGACAAGAAAGAAATTAAATAAAATAAAATTACTGCTGTTTTGTTGTTGTCAGGGTCTGGAGGCAATCCCCGATGCCAAGTAAGCGTCAATGGATCGGGCTCACGGCGCGTGTTGCGTCGGAAGATCTACCGGCCAGTGACCGGGGCCGCAGACCGGACTTTGCGGCAATAGTGGAACTGAAACCGATGGAGAACTGAATAATTATCGGAATGCAGACTTTTGTTGTAGTTTGGTGGTAGCCGCGCTCAGTCGTCAGTATAAATATCAATATTTATCCGATTGTTGAGTGTTAGCTGAATGGCTTGCCTACCTTTGATTCATCAAAACGAGTTACAAGGCAAATCTATACTGTAAAACATGGAATTTTCGCGTGCATGTCATCTTTGAGATTGTTGCGAATCCCTTACATCGAGGCGAATCCCTTAAATTACGTGCGATAGGACAGAGCTGCAGAAGGATGCTATGTATAATTGACTTTTCTCAAGAATGCGACAATAAGGTACACCAAGATTTCTTAGAGCCAAAATTGGCAAAAAAACATGCAGGAAAAATTTCATAGTTTGCAGATAATATTAATAGCTTAAATTTTGTTAGTAGTCCTTAAATCAAGAGCCCAAATAATGAGAGCATTAATGAATTCAGTTGATAGCATATCTTACAACTGGCTAAGTGCTTTTGACAATAAAGAATACTGTAAAACATGAAGTTTTCGCTGCAAGTTATTTTCGTGGTTTTGTCTCTCAAAAAATTAGCTGCACTTAATTTCCGCGTTTTTGGAAACTATCCATTATTATATAGCTTCTGCAGCTTTGATTTGCTGCATGTAATTTTCGCGAGCGGATTTGTGAAATTCGTGAAAATGAATGCATGTGAAAATTTCATGTTTTACAGTACTGTGGATTTTAAAACATAAAATTTAGCTGCATGTTATTTTTGTGGTTTTGCCATGCAAAAATTTGGCTGCACTTAATTTTTGTGTTTTTGGAGACCATTTTTGGGACTGTCTGTCTACGAGCTCTATACATAGCTCCTGCAGCTTTAATTTGCTGCATGTAATTTTTACTAGTTTAACCAATTAGCAAAATTCACATAAATTTCATGTATGCAAAAATTTTATGTTTTTCAGTATCATTCAAGAGGCTAAAAATCAAGAGAGAAATCAAATCAGCTGTTTTCAGAGATCCATCAAAGCAAGTTTAAGGGCACTTAAAAATAATAGCTTGAATCTGATTATTAACCTTTAATTCAAAAACATAAATAATGAAAGCATTAATGAATTCAGTTCACTGAGCTTGCAGGACCCCTGGCTAAGCGCTTTTGACAATAAAAGAATGTTATTCAAGACGCTAGAATATGAAGTTCTCTATTTTCAGCAATTTGATATATTTATTTACAGAACATAGCCTATATACAGAGTGAATGCATGTGAAATGTGAGACCAAAATACAAACATTTGGCCGAGTTACCGTGAATTCGCTAGGGGATATTTTTTGATGACTATAAGGAGTATATAGGGGTATAGGGCGTATATACATACGCACTACTTGTGCGTAAACACATATATTACAATTAAATGACCTCTTTAAATTAAGTTCGCTATTGTAAAAGGATTCTGGACATAACACCTAATTCTTTATGTGTATGACAAGAATTTCATTAAAAATTTTTGAGTGCATTACAGAAGTATTTTTGGCTATTTGGTTGGCGTCAGGAAGGGCATCCGACTGTAAAAACCAGCTTCAGTAATCTTTACCAAAGCGCAGAACGTCTAATCAGTGTGAAAACATGGACATTAACAGAATAAACTACGAAAAGGCCGTTAGTTGATTGGTTAGTCACCGAGGAACTCCTACAAAATTGTTCAATTTTCGAAATATTTCAGGGGTTTAGAGCTTAAATATTACCAGCTAGCAATGTATGAACTATGGTTAATAGTTTAAGTGCCCGCTTTATGTATTCAGACATTTTTTATGTAGCCAGATTTGGGATACGTGAAAAGTGTACCGTCGCTTTTGATAGCCAACGTGTTTCGGTTATTCAGCGACTGAAACAAGACTGCTGCTAGTTTAGTTCATACGGGGTAAGTCAGTGCTGTAGTTATGGGGGGGGGGGCGCCCTGGGGGTCAGGTCCCCCTTGTAACCTGAATGAGTCCCCCTTAATCGCAATCTTCCAAGAAAGAGCTGTATGAGCCCCCAAAAAGCCCCAGGAAATGGAGAAGCACAGTTACGAATGGCCTAAAAAATTGAATTTGGAAAAGCGCTGGCAATGTTGGGAATGGCGTAAGAAATGAATAAGCACCCAGTACCGTTAAGAATGGCCACAAAAATAAATAGGACCCTACGCACTTAAGATTGTGCTAAAAAATGGACAAGTACAGAAGTACCTGAATATGGAAAATGAAAAACCTGTTAAGAATGGCATTAGAAGTCAATAGGCATTGTTAAGGACGATGTAAAAAAAAGAAAAGGCAAAGCTTCTGTTATCAAAGGCCTCAAACGCTTCTGTTATTCTATAATCCATAGGATTAACGCAAATTTTATTACAGAATCACATGATATAAATGAAATTACCAATTTCATGAAATTCATTTTTGTAGTTGTAGTTCGTTGGACGCAGCCGTTTCGTTGCTGTGTTAGCCTAGCCCATTTGAGACAAAATCGTCGCGCTTTGTTGCTCAGCAAGCAACAGCGCTTCGTCGCCTGCTAACGTTACACTCTCCAAACCAGTCCGCTCAGCCTGCGACACATCGCTATTGGAGCCAAAATTGCCACGTTTCGTTGCTTAGTAAGCAACTCGGTGCATTGCTTGCGAACTTCACACTCCCCAAACCAGTCCTCGCAGCTTGCGACACAGTCGCAGCAGCGACGCTCTGAAATCCTGATGAAAGCACAGGAACAAGAGCGGGTTGATGGCCGTATGCGTGTACGGCGCCCAAGTGAGGATATCCTCCAGCGTCTGATTCATGCAGCCAGTCCCGCACACGTTATCCACCATCACCGTGACGCTGTAAGGCTGCACGAGACAGAGGTAGACCATGAGGACTACAGCGAGAGATCTAACGGCGCGAAGGTGTTTCTGGCGGCGAAAATCTTGCCCTGGGGCCGTGGGGGGTTGCGCGACTGTGGGGCGGCCAGGGAGGTGGTTTGCCCCATCTCCCGCTGGTCTGATGACGTCATCGTGTCCTGGAGCGCAGGAGGTTTGGATGGAGGTGAAGGTGGCAGCTGGGCCTGAGCAAAAACATATTGATCTAGATTGTAGAGCAATGGTGGAGATTGATGAGTGCTATAAGTAGAAAATCTCACAAAGACATCACTGTTATAGTTGACCGTTCACAAAATTAAAAGGCGTAAGGTGATAGCTGGAGCTGGCGAAGATAACAAATAGGGGATTCAGGTCTTCTCCACCCCCACCCACTTAACTCGACTGTTATCTGGTAGGTGACCAAAGGACTAGTCTGGTCTTTTTTTAAATTAGACATCTTTCTCACCCTTCTGTATGCTTTTTTATTTGTAGGTCCCGGGGTTGAAAATTATGGTTAGGGGTTCAATTAACCCCCCTAGCCCCTCATTGATGCTATAGTCCTGAGTGTTCCCCCAGACCGTAGACGCTGCTGCTCGGATCGACGGGTGACAAGGCCGTCTGGTGTTGGGAGATGACGTGGACGATGGAGGACGGGGCGTGTTGCAGCTTTAGCCCCGCCCTCTTACCCTTGTCTCGCTCTGTCGCCGCACACGCCACCTGACGAAGTAATTATGTAACGGAACAATGATTATAAAATCTTTATAATTAATTGATTTTTACTAATAAAAATTACTTAAAATTACTTATGAAAATAACCAAGTTACCTTATCAACCCTAGTGCACTGCCAAACGGCAGTTCCACGGAATCAAATTCTCCCAATGGACTTGCCGTTTGGCAGGTCGATTTCCAACCTGCTGACGTATTACAAATTTAAAATTAATTCAACATTGCAACGTAACATATTTACGTTTTACTGATACGTTAGTACTTCGCAACGCATCGGTTTCCTTGTGTTGCAAAGTAACATTTACACTGATACAATAGTACAGTACATGCACTTCATCTATTATTCGAATCTTCCGTCGTCAACCTGTCAACACTGACTTTTAAAATCCTCGTACTTCTTCTTCCTCTGCGAGTTCAAGGACCGTGTGTAGTAACGAAGACTATTACAGTCCGCTTCTGTGCCTCGGCCTCGGCTTTACCAAGTACAGAACCGCTCCCCCCTCTTAAGTCGCCTTTTACGATTAGCCCGGAGAGCTCTGAGCTGCAAGTAAATTCTTTGTTCCCCGGCCTGCAGGGGGTAATCCTATTTCCCCGTTCTTGGTGGTGGGGTTTAATTTTAAGGACGGTGTGTAAGTATCAAAGACTATTACCGTCCGGTTTTGTGTAAGAGGACCGCCGCAAAACCGCCCTCTTAAGAAGCCTTTTACGACTCACCCGGGGAGCTCTGGGCTGCAAGCCAATTTCTTATTCCCGGGCCTGCACGGGGAAATTCCCCGTTCTTATCCCCGTTCTCACCTTCTTATACTGCTGCCGCAGCACCCAGAGGCAGTGCGAGTACGTCGCTATTATGTAGGTCGCCGGTAGATGGTACACGAGCGAGTTCTGTGCCAGTGAGTACGCCGCGCTCATCACGATGGAACACCCCAGCTTAGTATCCACATTGCGCGGTGAGTAGAGCACGATGGGCGGCAGCCAGATTGACACGGCCACCGCGTAGGCCCCGGCGATCATGAGGAGATTTTGCAAGCGGCGACCGGGAGCAGAGTAGGCGAGGGGTTGGGCGATGGCCTGAATGAATGAATGATTTATTTCAAGCGCGTTCAACGACATTCGAGCGTGGATGATACAATTATGGATCTTTTATTTGCATCAAAAAAGCAGACAATATAATCGCAATAATAAAAATAATCAAGAGCATCAACTATTACGCATAATGTTAAAAAAGTGGGCTGATGAGTTACTATCAGACAATTGTAGACGTATCTTATGCTATTAACAAACAATATAATAAATAAATAAAATTATAATAACTATTAACGGCTCCTTTAATTATATTAATAAACAATTATCAAGTATGGGCTAGAACGATCTAGAATAAAAATTTGTAGAAAAAAATACAAGCCATTATTTATAATTAGAAATGCATATTTCACTTTTAGAACTGCACACACAGATTACCACCTTTTAGAACTGCACACACAGATTACCAGCTTTTAGAACTGCACACACAGATTACTGCTTTTTAGAACTGCACAAAATCGGTCAAAAACTTCACATTCTGCGTATACATTGCTCTGGCTTGAAATTCAAACATGACTTGCTCTGATCGTAACATATCATGAAGAACGCTATAATAGGGCCTTAACACGCCAGTCTGTAGCTTATGTTTTGAGAATGTGCATGTTGTCACATAAAACAATATACAAAATATGTACATTGTCGCGTTAAAGAGAGCAACATCGTGCAGAAAAAACTGACCCAAGAAAATCACATAAGGATGTGTAATTCTATACCAATGAACCAAAAAGAAAAACTCTGAGATTTGGAATCCCTAGATTGCATTTTTTTACAAAAAATCTCCCGATCCCATTATAAAATGTGTCATTTTATATACCATATCTGGAGGCGAAGCTAAAAGTTGAAATATCCCTAAATCTAGTGATACATATATATCCCAAGCAGTGGCATAACTGAATGCGACCATAACACTGGCCTGGTGGCGGTCGTAGGCGAGGAAACAAAGGTGTGTGCAGGAGATTAGAGCAGCAGAGAAGTCGCACATCTGCCAGATGCCGCACAACACGGAGCCGTAGGGCCAGTAGCCGAGCACGGTGTACATCTGTATGGAGCACAATATCACAGTGTCAAACGCTTGAGACTACGATATTATACTGATTACTCTGTGGGACCGAACCGCTTTGTAATCGTCCTTGCTCACGACTTGTTCTCTCAGTCTAAATTGCGTATTTATCCTTTTATTCTACGCGAGGTTTCTGTTCTCGCTGAACTCACCTTACGAGCTAGGACACCTGCATTGCCTTTTGACAGATGTACCGGTACCGCCCCAGTAAAGCTTCCCGCCTGACGTTTTCATGTCAGCCTTTGCATGTCATGTTCGTATGCGTGCAGCTCATTGCGTAAGGTGCATTTTCCCCCCGCAAAATATAGGTTTATTAATAGATTATTGTATGTCAACGCAAAACGTGGTCTATTTCATGTATCATGTTATGCAGCAGATGCATGTACGATTAATCTATTAATAGATCTATATTTTGCTGGGATATAACGAGCCCTGCGCAATGAGTTGCTCTAAAGCTACTTCCTACGCTACGGCAGAAAGAAAATCGAATCTACGCTCAGAAAAATCAGTTCGATGGGCGTGAATTCAATTCTCTTTCTGCCAGTCTCCTGCCTATAGTATCCGTTTGCTAAGGACGTAGTTTTAAAAAGGCTCGTTGCGCTAGGATAGAGCCTGATTAAAAATCGAAGTGTCGGCTTCAATACTATTTCATACATTACCATTTCACCATCAAACCACTTTGCATCACAGCCCGTATACCCACCATGAGCAGCATCATGGGGAAGAGACCCTCGAAGGCGTCGTTACAAGCCATGGACAGCACGAACCAATTGCCAGGCTTGCGCAGCAGGCGCTGGTCGCTCACAACACACGTGATCAGCGTCACGTTCGCTCCTATCGTGACCGAGATGAGAATCACGAACGGAATGAAAAGCACCGACTTTGCCACGGGATTGTTGTGATGCCGCTGAGGCTTGGGTACTTTGTCAGTGGAATTTGTGCCGTTTACGGAGAGAGGATTTAGTGAATCGATCTCATCGGTAGACGCTGTGACATTTGTCAGAGTCATATTTGATTGGTTGTTTGTGGTACTGTATCCGAATAGACACTTAGACGAAACAGATACAGAGGTTGATTGATCATCAGTCTCGTCTATTGCGTCTCGCTTGCGTTTCATATCTCCCTGTGACGTTTGTTTGATTGTCTCGTGATGTGTTACATCGGTGTCCGGTGTCACTTTGAACGTATCTCGCATTGTCTCGTGATGTGTGACACCACTGCTCGGTGTCGTATTTAGCGTATCTAGGATCGTCACGCGATGTGTTACATCATTCTCCGGTGTCACATTGAACGTCTCTCGGATTGTCACACGATATGTTACACCACTGCCCGGTGTCACATTGAACGTAGCTAGGATTGTCTGACGTTCTGTTACAATATTATCACTGTCCGGCTTCCAACCGATCCGAGGATTCCTTGCGGATGACGCGCAGATGGCTTGCTCAACGTTGCTCTTTGGCTTCGAAGAGCCGCCGATGGCTCGCTGGAGAGGGTTTATGTCGGCCCCGGATGTAGCAGCGTCAGCGGCGGGCGGGCCGTTGTGCGCAACGAGAGGACGAAGACCCGCTTTGGGAGTCACAGCAGTCGATGGGATTACAAGGAAACAAGCGCAAAGGCTCAAGGAAAGAAATTCCATGATGCGTTGTCGATAAGAAAACGTTGAAACCATTATTTTACTCGAACTATTATTTTTACTGTACAACTTATGGTGAAATTACACCTTCGGTCAAAACGAAGGGAGTCTTGTCGTTAAGGACGGTACTAAAAGGCCGTAGAGACGCCGACAGCTTGCGGTCGTTTTGTCGTGGCGTGCACACCTTTCGGTCAAAACGAAGGAAGTTTTGTCGTTAAGGACTAAAGTCGTATAGATTACTATAGAACTCGTCTAGCCGACATGACGTCATGATCCTTAACGACAAGACTTCCTTCGTTTGGATCGCTTCCTTCGTTTTGACCGAAAGGTGTAATTTCACCATTAGGCTCTCACTTATATGCTGCACTAAGCTACTATAGCCTCGGAAATTTTTTCTGGCAAAAGTGAGCATAGCATAAGCTTACTACAAGTAGATCTGCGTCTGGACTCTAAACTGGTGCTTAATTTAATTCATAATAGATCTAGGCCTACAAAAAGCTGGTCTAGTCAGATTGCCCCTTTGCTGGTCAATGACCGTTGCCAGCCAATGACCGTTGCCGATAAAAAAAATAACAAAAATTACAAATTGAGCGAGGTTTGAGTTTAGGGGTTAGGGTTAGGGCCCCGTTAGGGTTAGGGCTGGGTTAGGGCAAGGGTTAGGGTCGGGGTTAGGCATTTTAGGTTAGAATGAGCATGGACGACAACGGTGAGGGCGAAGGTGCAATCTGACTCGACCCGCTGTGGCCCACATGTAAATCGCAGCTGTCTCTTGACTTTTGGAACTGCCGTCGATATAAAGCTAGTCCTCAACACGCTCAGGTTGGGTGTCAGCATATTACATGTATGTCGTAGATTCCTCGCCGCTCTGACTGCTGCCATGACTAAGGACAAAATCAGTGCGTGATTGACAATTTATCGGCTGTATTTATATTGCGACTAAATGATTTTGAATGAGGTAAAACCTCGCGGGACGAGCCTATTGGCAACTGTTGTAAATGTATAGCCTGTCAGTGTTACGCCCGTTGGGCCTACTTATAGTTACATCATAGATGTAAAACAAAGCTAGACCGGATGTCTATGTCTCGGCCTATATTGTAGACTGGGAGAGCAATGTATAATTCGCGGTCCCTTGAAACAATGCCCAGGGCACAGGGCAGCCTGATATAATAGAGAATGCTGATGCATCGGTCGTGCCCCCCGAGTCTTCGCCAGCCATGCACCTGTATCAGACTCCGCATTGCAGTGAATACGTTTTGAAATGTTTGTTTGTCGTTGAATTGTTCTGTCCGATAGTCGATCGTGTCATTGGTTAACTGTATATCGTGTCAAAGATGGATTTAATTAGGCCTATTCTTCATTTTATCTTTCAATGTAAGGTGTGAATGACTGTGACAGGCACGGGCGCCGAAACGTTTTGTGGTTTGGGGGGAGGGCAAATTAATGTCCGTCCAGTAAGTCTGACTACGTCGGAGACTTTTGCGACGGGGGGGGGGGGGTGCTGACGGAGATTTTTATTCCATGTGAACATGGGGAGGCAGGGGGGCAAAGCC
>JAQIWG010006815.1:0-12935 GCA_034695025.1 Chamaedrilus cognettii | reverse complement strand
GCTCTCCCCCCGTCTGCTCCCCCCCCCTGCTCCCCCCCCCCCCCCCCCCCCCCCAACCCGCTGGATGCAGTGTTTACCAAGGAAGATCGGATGTTCACTCACGCACTGCGACACTGCACACTACACCGTTACACAGTTATTGTAGGGGAAAGACTTTGGAATGAAAACAGCTGAGCGATGGGGGTCGATCTTTTGCATGTGTAGTGAGCCTAATTGCCGTTATTACCGGAGAGTATCTGCCAATGGTGTTGCTAAACCTTTAGACAACTTGCTTAGATGTCTGAACGTTTTCCTGAAAGTATGCTGACGTGGGTAGCCAATATCGTGTGTTTTTCACTATAATCATGAAGTCGAAATTAACACATTTTGCATGCTTAGTCAGCAAAAGTTCTTACCCTATTTCAACATCCAAACGACTTCAATAATTCTTCGCGATCACTTGCTCAATCCAAACCACACAACGATGTAACGTTTTCCAGCCACTGTAGCTACTCTCCACGTTAATATAGTTGATACATCCGGAGCCGAGTAACATGTCCTGTTCTGCCGGTCGCTCCGGAAGGGACTGGGCGCGGGACGCGTTGCGTCCCGGCCGGGGGGATATCCTTAGCGGCCTCGGGACGGCGTCCCGGGACTGCGTCCAGAGATGTGCTCCGACTGCTAAGTGAACTCTCGGCTGTCCCAGTGGAGTAAGGAACCGTTGAAAACAACGGCTGTTTTTGGAGAAAAGAAGTGCCGAAAATCTTCTAAGGTGAAAATAAGCATTGTTGTATTGATAACAAGATGTTGGATGAAAATGGTTGAGATTAAAATGGTATTAAAAGTAGGTAAGATTAACTTTGATGTTGTATGGTAAAAGTTCCCAATAATACACAGATCTTTTATTTGCATCAAAAGAAGCACACAAAATAGATCCAACAAAATACTATTTTAACAAATAATGTAAAATAGGAAGGCAGTTACATATGAGACGACTCTAGACCCCCCTTGTTTTGAATTAGGGGTGCTATAGCCCCTTCTAGCCCCCTCGACGCTGCGCCACTGTTGTCTCTATGTCCGGTGTTGGTCCCGGATAGAAAACAACTCGGCGGCATATTCGCTGACGGCATTCTGCATGAGAATTAATTTTGCGTCGCGGTTTGTGGCGAATATATTCATTAGAAAGTGGCGATCACGACGACTATAGTGATGGGGGATGAAAACGGATATTTGATACACACTGCATTAATGATAAACTTGATCTGTTGTTTAAACATGTGGGCTATTCTTCAAGTGATTGATTATATCGGAAACGTTCGATATAAATTATACTTAGCCATAAGCTGCTGCGCCATTAAGTTGTTAGCTGTTCTTCTTTGTGCGATCGCGTGCTCCAAGTCTTCAAACAATCAATAGGGAGAACAGCATTTTTTATTCCTGGCAGTAAGTCCGTTGCATTTCGTTCTATTCTTGCTGTCAGAAGCAGTGCTGTTGATGTAGCATTGAGGCTGAATTGGGCTGGACCCCACAGATCTGTAGTCGTTGTGGATTGAGCTGGACCCCACAGGTCTGTAGTTGATGTGGATTGGGCTGGACCCCACAGGTCTGTAGTTGATGTGGATTGGGCTGGGCCCCACCCGGCTGTTGGTACTCCCTATCAGCTTTTGTTTGATCGTTCTGTCTAGTTATTGCAACTTACTTTCTGTTTCATGGTAGGCCTCTGTGTAAAAATCTAGTACTGAAAGTTGAGAATAATTATGATCGTGGATCAACATCTCAGCAGCCAATCACATCGCGTGAAATAGATCTTAGATCTCACTGCACGCGCTGATTAGTTGAATGACTTGAAGATCTCAACTCAAAATTGTAGCTCCTCATTGAACACCAGGGGGTGTTATAGCACTGTTGCCACATTTTAAATGATGTCTTTTGATTTTGCTCGTATGGCTCTGATGGTTGTTAACAACTGCAATCACTTTGTTCCTGTTGTTGATGAACAATAGGAGGAATGTGGAACTGTACTATCGTGCCCTGAATGATAACCCCCCTCCCAGGTACTAGATTCCATGGACGCCTCCTCGGTTGGCGCTGACGAGCGCGTTGCATGCTTGGACCACAAAGTCATTATCGCTCGCGTGATCTACCCTACTGTCTATGAGAACGTTCATTATAGCGCTACGTCTGCTTACAGCAATGAGTCCAGCTGTCAATGTTTAGCCTCCAGTTAATGCTTGGCCTGTGATAATGTCACAGATATCGACTATAAGGAAATAATAGATTATATTAACTGTATATACTTTCAAAGTTCTGGTTGTGATTGATTTCTAGAATTTTAGTAAAATTAAATAACATAAGAGTCGTACTAGAGCGCGCACTAGCCTTAGAGCTCGGACCAGCCTTAGAGCTCGGACCAGGTTTAGGGCTCGGACCAGCCTTAGGGCTCGGACCAGGTTTAGGGCTCGGACCAGCCTTAGGGCTCGGACCAGCCTTAGGGCTCGGACCAGGTTTAGGGCTCGGACCAGCCTTAGGGCTCGGACCAAGCTTAGGTCTCTGATCAGCTTGAAATGCTCGGTGGCAGCCATCGGTCCTAACCCACCCCACACAGCCACCGACTCATTGCTATCTGCCGCGCTGTAAGCCTTTGGTCCCTATGCACTGTAAAACCCTCCGGCCTCTTTCAGGCCGAATGATTCGAGACTTGACTCTCCCTCGCAAACTACGCCGTATATAGTCGTCCAAATCCTGGCTCTGCTGCGACCAGCCTGCATGGGCATATGCTTAGCGAGGCCGCAACAGTAGAGCCGTTAGTGGGGCGGCCATGCAGTCGCAGTCACAATATATCACCGGGAGGGGGGAGGGGGGGCGAGCCTCGCTGCAGGAACAATCGGCCCTTTCAGCGGGGCGCTCATCACTTTTTAACGACACGGCGGAAAAAACAATCCATTGACGACACAGGGTGTTACTGTGGGTATCCTCTAGCAAACTATCCCATCTGCATGAATGTCCTTGCTATGGCGCTGCAGATATAATTGTCTCAATATTTGTTCTTTTTTGGTTCTGTGCGCTAGGTAGGGTACCATTCTACTGCGCTGCAAATGGGGCTTATAAATTTATTTCTTCAAATTTTATATCAATTTAGCAACAGATGCCTCTTGACAGAGCCTCTTGTCATTGCATAAATAAATTTGCAAGCAATGTCATGAATGCTTTTTACTTACGAATGTGTTGCAATTAGCAAATTTGCGAATACCACGCATTTGCAACTGTATCGGTATATAAAAGTACCGTATCTGTCTGTATATTGTATGCTAGTCAAGTTTATCACCAAATATATTCACTAGATCCGTATCATTGTTATTTAGTTCTGATTAAATGAATGAGGCAGTCAATAAATGGTCCCAATTGGCTCAATCCTAAAGGGAGGGTTTGCTTCTACCAGTACTGCATCCCATACCTGCAGCCGATCATCACATATTCATTGGCAAAGCTTTTAAACTATCGATCATTGCTGGCGTGTGCCGCTCGCGCGCTGCATGCTAATGAGGGTGCGGGGGTGCATTGTTCGCTTGACAGACCGGAAGGAGAAGAAAGCTTCAGCATCTGTGGCGCCATCTGAGACTGAATGGATTATTGACGTGGGTGAAAGGGGCCTTTGAAAACAGTCTGATCTTGATGAATGAATGTTTGCCTGGGACTTTTGGAACAGTGGCCAAGTGGAGCTTAATGCAGGCACTTGTGAGTGATTTAAATAAACGACTTCTCCTGCCTTTATCAAAGGACTTTTGAAACTTTGGTGGCACTTTGAGAGCTAGAATTTAGGCTATGGTCGAATTTTATTTGAAGTTACGGCACATTACTGTTAAAGTTTCATTTAGATTTAAATTTCATTTAAATGCCCTTGTTATAGATCTATTCAATATATCCTTGTAGTATTCTAAAAATAGTTCGGTTTTGTCCCTTAGTATGTTAGTAACGTAGTAGAAAAGTGAAGATGCTTAAGGTAAATTTACATGGAGTTAGGTGAATTGAAAGTGTTATTTTTAATCTTCCTGCTAATAGAATGCTGCGATACGGTTGATATTCTCTGACTAGAAGCCTACTACTGCAGTTGTGATACGTGATTGTCGTATTTTGATCACCTATCGGAATTTTATTAATTAATTTATTATTGGAGTGAAATGATAACGATGCGTAACAGGCCTTATGAGTATTTGCAGACAGTTAGGATGCGTGTCTCGAGCGTTGGCCACGTTGCCAGCATAGCGGCAATCGAGCCGTTCGTGCTCAAAGAATAGAGCTTGAACACGGTGTTGCACCCAAGTATATGCGACGCGTGCTTATGAAATCATTAAGCTTACTCGTTTTTATTTTTCAAAAATTGTATCCCACTTGTTAGCTGCAACGCATCAAAGAAAGTTGTTTTTTCTGTATGAGCATTAGACTCTGCTTTCGTTGACTGTGTTTTAGTCTAATGCATCAAGCCGTTGGTTTATTTCACGTTTCATGACTGGCAATAATGTTCACTATTCACGCTGGTTCCTGGTACTAGAGTCGTCAGCGCCGCCTGTCGAGTGGGTCGCCAAGTTTATACGTCCCTTAGCGACCGTTGCATGCAGCCTGGACTGTAGTTGTCGCCATGCAGCAGGGCCGCGCCACAATCGGACACAAGGCGGGCTGCCAAATGTACAGCGGCCGCTTGCTCTGCGTGCTTTTTTGAGTCCGGTGGCAGTTGCGCGACAACTGAACAGTTCCGTGCAGACTTTTCCGTTAGCAATGAAGCGTATGGGAGACAGAAGCAATAGTTTGTGTTTGCAGACATATAGGAGTCCGATGACGTCATCAGCGACCTTCCCTCGTCATGGATGAAGTTTCCAGTATCTGTGAACTGATAGAAGTCCTGGCGAGAGGAAAGATAAATATAGTTGTTGTATTTATGTACAAAATGTCGTGATTTGAAAATGCGGTAAGCCCTGTTGCAGCCTGCATCACTTCGTTGCGGTTTGACTCTATTGTTGTGCCGCTATGCGGGAGAGCATATCGTGCACGCAGGCTCCCTCTGCACGCCTGGCGGTGCCTGTGTTAGAGCCTATTTCAGTTTCTCCATCTCCTCTCTCACAGTCGCATTCGGGTGTTTTACTGGTCGCCTGCCCTGAGTGTCCATAGACAACCTGGTCCATTAGGGACCGGGCTGCGCGGCTGTGAAAAGATTGGTTTTCTGCTTTATCCCTTGATCTGGCGACGTCGATGAGACACGCTGGGTGTTTTCGGCTCAGCCTGTTGGTATTTGGTGCATGTTGATATTTGTTTGTATTTGGTGTTCTGCAAGGAGTTAAATGGTTGTGTTTTGAACTAAAAACTAGATGCGCAATTGTAATACTGCTACGTATTGAGAATTTGATTTTTCTATTGTGATTTATAATATTTTACTGCCACTGATGAAATTAGCTTTCAACTTTAAAAATTGGTGTAACTGAAGCACTGTGATCATAGGGGTTTTTACAAAAGCGTAACTGATTTGTACGTGTATTAGTATTGTACGTGTATTAATATAGTAATGGCAGTTAATTTAAAATGATAGTTACTGTAAAATTTGTTGCAGATTATAGCAAATATTGTCTTTTTGTTGTCTAGTCACACTGCTGGATACAACGCGGGTTGGTTGTTTGTTATCTAGTCACACTGCTGAATACAACACGGATTGTTTGTTTGTTATCTAGTCACACTGCTGGATACAACGCGGACAGAGTCGCTCGACTGGGTCACTTACTCACACCAGGACGACAACGGGAGGAAGGGGGTAAGTACCAACTATTTTCTGTTTAAGAAAATTTGTATGATAAATAATTTAGAAATTAAAGTGCTTGTTAACTGATGCAAGTTCTGTGTTACGGTAGTTTGTTTATGCGTCGTTTATGTATCGTTGAATTTTAATCCATTTCATTGTACAGGCATTGATCAGGGTGTTAGTTCAAATATTCTTTCTTTGAATAATTTAGATGGCAGTGCATGTTGGAGGATATCGTCCCTTGTACTAAAGCAGATGTGTATCACATCACAGACTCACAGTGATAACAGCGTATATAGTTGACCTCGTTACCTGGCACAGATTGAAGAGCGCTGTTGGACTTTGTTGTATATTGGTCCAGTTGTCAGCCTGTAATCTAGGGGAAGCTTGTTCCCTGATCACGCTACATGTAGTGAGTGGTGACGGGGAACAGTCTGTCACATATCTAGCGACCAGGTGACACGCCATCTGTGGGAAACTGTGATTGACACTGTTTCACTCTTCAGTTATTCTTGACGCTTTGGAATTCCTGATGACAATATGATGTGCCAGACTTGTAGTCTGGCAGTTTAAATCTTACTACAGAGGCCTCGGACCTTGATCTTACTTAATGTCGCACATAGTAACCCAATTTATTTGTTTGTTGTGCAGTATAGCAATTTATAGTATTTTCTATTAACCAAATGTTGCTGGTTAATTTGAAATCTGATACTGCTACAAGGTGGCTTTCAGTGCTGTAACTGCATTGACACTATTGTTGCACAATTTAATGTGATATGTGATTGTGCCCTAATATGCATCTTTGTCATTTCACTGTATATTTTTCTTGCTGATTGACAGGCTAAATTATGCTTTTCATTATGGGTCTATTGATGCTGTTAGCAGCATTCTTATATATTTCAATGCGCGCTCCTTCTATTTGAAATTTCCCTACGCTCTTTAATTCTGTTGCTCTATTTATAGGTGTCCCAAATTAAATTATCCCTCGAGATCAATAAATATTATTCTGAATAGTCATAGCTGTCACAAGATGGCTGACATCAAACATCGTTGTGTCCTATAAATTACAAAACGAGAGATCGGTTTCTTGGAATCGTGGGCTCAGTCGGCAGACGGCGCAGGTTCATTAGCAGTGAGCGCCTCTGTGTGCAATCATCCTGGTATGGATGGGTGAGTTCCTCTCGCGCCTCCCTGCTTGTGTGTTCTGCGTGTCTGCACGGCGTAGGAAACGGTGTAGGAGGAGTAAATCGTCCGTCGAGTCTGTTGGCGTGACGCTCATCTACAACGCTGTCTCGTTATACATGCGTTGTCAATATATCTAAGGCTTAAGCGAATGGACTCTGTTTCTTTGCTTCCGATTGCCGTCTGTTATCTGGTCATGTATTCACTTGCAGAACAACCCAGTCTTTACTTCGGACCAATAGTTTTTTGAGCGTCCACCGTCCAGGTGAATGACAGCAGCTGTTGTTCAGCAAAAAAGTGGTGTGGTAGGGGCCTACATAATACATATCATTTTTTGCGTTTTAGCCTCGGCGTATAGTGTATATGTTATATATTGTATGCATTCACGTCGTGAGCACGGTGATACGCTCAGACCGCACGCTGCGCTCAAACAACAGATAAAGCAATAACGAGCAATCAATACAAGAATTCTGTCTACCACACCATCGAATCATCGATTATGAGCTGATCAATGTCCGTGTTATTCCGATGGCTATCCCAGTCCAAAATAGACTTTTTTATCGGTGACAGCCTGGCCTTTCATCCTGGCAGAATGGTCGTTACCGCCTCGTGTTCCTGTCATTATCGGCTAGTGGCTGTCTAGTTCGTTCCGGTGGTCACGCTGCAACAGTGGCGACCTCTGGCCAGTCCTGCCAGTCCTGCTGTTGCGGCCTTGATGACCAGAGAGGCGTTCGAGCGTCAGTTGTTATTAACGACTCTCACCGAATTCACCCTAATGAGCACTTGCAGCCTTTCCTCCACTTCCTTCTAGTGAAAATAGTGAATAAAAGCAATAAAAGTTTCTAGTTCACTCATAAATAGGACCCATCACCTGTTGTTAGAATTGTGTGAAGGTCTTTGAAAATGGCAAAAAATTGTGTTTCACCAAGATCCTCTCTGTTGCATGAAATATTAGTGATAAAAATGCTTAATTTTGACCCCTCCCCCATCTTTTATTGTTTGATGGATTATTTCATTATATACGTTACAAAACGATTATCTGCCTATTCGTTAATAATTTACATTCAAAACTTAACTTTAACAATTAACATTTAACAACAATAATCGCAGAAATTTTGTTTTAAGCAGATAACTTCTATAAAAAGTAAGAGATCTGCTTTGTGCAGATAAAGTCGGTTGATTTAGTCTTCCAAAAAACGCACATTTATTGTGTACTTTGGGTCCTACCCCCATTTTTCAAACCATTCCCGCGCCTGTGCTAAATATAACCTGATGGACTGTTCAATATCGTGCCGACAATCGAGCGTCGTTAGCACAATCTGATAATCGAGTTGAGGCGAATGAGACGCTTCGTCTGTTTATGTATGTGGAAGGGGAGCATTTTGTGTCGAAGCGCCTGATTGGAGGATTTAGAGCAGATTGTCGGCGATCGATAGATGGTGTGACTGATTGCATGCGAGATCTGTCGACCTGGTGAATGATGAACCAGGTAGTGATCAGATTTTCAGACAATGCTGTAGAATCCCTGAACTTAATACCCCCCCCCCCCCCCATTACTTAATAAAGAGTTCCCTTCTTACTTAATAAGAGTGTCAATACTGCTCGCTAGGTTGTTGTCAATACCCCTTAATGTCGTCACAAGACAAGGAAACTAACGTTAAACTATTTATTTTGTTTGCTAGCATGATAGCGAGGGATCTTATTCAATATCGCTAGCTGCATAGCTTCATTACGTAGACGACAGCAGTGCAACACAGCCGTCATACGTGCAGGCTGCATGGGCAGCTGTGCAGTCTCTGATGTAGTTGTTCCCTGCAGACACGAACCATGCAAATCTGGTATGCGAACACGCTACTCTGGGGAGCACGGCAACCAGCAGAAGCATCGCTGCTTGAAACCAAACACAACTCGCCGAGTGGAATGGGACTTCCATCTCCAATAATGTAGTGCCTGGAGCATCACAGCGGGCTCAAATCTCCCCCCCCCCACCCACTGCCGTGTTTGCTGAACTTTTTCCTAGTATTTGTAATCTGGGAGTGAAGGGGGGAAGGGGAGGGGGCGGTCGAGAGTGATTCAAAACAAACTGTGACTGGAAGCGTGCGGATCTGATGTCGCTGTGCTTTGTTGACGCCACTGCATGCAGGCACGCACGGAACGTGGACCGTGTACTGCATGCAAGCATGCATGGAGCGTGGACCGTGTACTGCATGCAAGCATGCATGGACTGTGTGTGGACCGTGTATTGCATGCAGCAGGCCTACATGCAGTGTGGACCGTGTATGCATGCAGGCCTACATGCAGTGTGGACCGTGCACTGCATGCAGGCATGCGTGGAGTGTGGACCGTGTACTGCATGCAGGCATGCGTGGAGTGTGGACCGTGTACTGCATGCAGGCCTACATGCAGTGTGGACCGTGTGTACTGCTGCACTGTGCGGTAACTCAATACGATGCGCGCCCCCTGTCACCCTTTGCTATTAGTTAATCCCGCGCTGAATGTCCCCGTTGTTTGCGACCATCGATTCCTGGCTTTGTTCTCTCCAGCCGCTGTCATTGACCGTCTCCGCCTGCCTATCCCTGTATCGTTGTTTGTCTGGGTTCCTGTGCGTCTTGGCTTGCTGTTGGTTCACCTGTTGGCCTGCTGGTTCGGTTCTCAATGTGATGTCCCTCTATCGTGCTTGTGTGTTGTGAGTCTGCTTGCTGCGTGCAGTTTGTTCGGTTTCTTGCTTCTGCAGCTTCGATTGTTCGCAGCCTTTGTTGGTGAATCATCCGCAGCCAGACCTGGGCATGTGCGTGAACCTGCTGCCGGGTAGAATGTAAAATGAAGAACCGGTTTACTAATAATGAAGTTCTTACAATTTGCAGCAATCGGTACGCTGCTCTTACATAGCCTGCTCTAGTCTCTCTCATCCGTGAGTCCCATAGCAGTACGTTCCGTTACCTGTTGTTCTCGTGGATACAAAATACCAAAAATAAGCACCCGATAAAATGTATACTCAAGAGAAAAGCAATGAATTTTTCTTTGTGCAAGCTACTTCATGAGTTGGTGAATTTTTCCCATGACGAAGGGAGATGTCTGTTGACGTCTTGGAAAGCCGAAACGGACTTTTTTTTTAAGCTCACTATTATTGTTAGGGACTGAATTGAGCAGTCTACTGCGGTTAGTTAGTTGGCGGCAAGGAAGAAAATATGCCTTGAATGGTGAAGGGGTGAAATAGTGGTTTGTTGTATAGACTATATGATGAAACGATAAATGGCTGATCTAGCGTGCACTTAGGGGGCAGGATGTGCAATGCAGTTGCTCGCATGGAAAACTGGAAACGCGGCGGTCTAAAGCTTCTGCACGGGTCGTTAGATTATTGGCATTCTGTCTCACGCGTGGCCGAGCAGGGTGAAGTCGGAAGCGTCACGCATGAGTGGACACTTACAACACAGCTTGCTGGAAGGCTATTCCACTCACACACGCGCATAGATGGCAGGCTTGATCTGTTTTCATGGAAGGCGGGGTCGATGCATGCTTATCAGTGGTCATAAAAAATTATTGATAGCAGTAGAATCTAATATCTGTAGCGTAGATACAGGAATGCTGGGAATCAATACCGATATGTGGCTAAATATATCCCCTCCTCTTTCAGCTCTTTCGAGCGATTTAAAGAAATGTTGAGGGGGGGGTGACATTTTTTAGATCTTCTTCTCCTGACTTTTTAGGGCTTGAATTTGAATTAAATGGTCTGGGTTACGATTACGTTTGGACTTGGAAAAAACAATGCAGTGAATTAGAAAAGATTAATTTTAAAGTAGTCACCGAGTGTATGCGTGCGTACATACGAAAGAAGTACGGTAGTGCTAAATTTTGTTCTTATTGATTATGTATCTGAGAAAAATATACTATATCTTCTCTTGTGAAAGAGATACTATATTGTATCCAATGATGGCGTATGCGCATGTAGCTCGTTTTATATTTTATCCTTACATACTGCATCGCCATGAGGCTCGCACTTTAGCCGTTCAGCAATGCGCATGTAGCTCGCTTTACATTTTATCCTTACAGCATCGCCATGAGGCTCGCACACTAGCTCTTTAACAATACCTTTAAACAAAGCCTCCCTGACATCTGGGCCAGAGCCGCAGTACAACACTGTACTTATCAGTTTATAGTCAAACTGGGGAACCTATTACCGCCGCCCCGTGACAGGTAATCATTTTATGGTCCAACGACCGAGGCCATTGGTCCGGGATGGAATTGGTTTTGAGAAAGAGGGAATATATCTGCGTTGAGTGGACTGGGGTTGAAAGCTAATAGCGGGGATTTGTGGAACAAAACAGGGCGCGATGACCCAAAAATTGGGTGGACAGGAAATATTGTTAGATTTTTTATGTTATTTTTTTGTACAAGTCTTTCACGATCGTTGACAGCAACGGCATATCTGTCGTGGTATAATGGAATATATGATTATACGGCAGCTTTACAAATAGCCATTCGCAAATAACTTTAAATTATTTAATTTGAGGCTTGCTTCGTCCGACTGGGCTTAAAAATTTAGCATGTGGAAGTGCGGGAGAATTGGAGCATGCATGCATGTGTGTGCACATGCAACTTATCCGTTGCAGTTGAAATTTTTCTTTGAGTTCAAATCTCTACACCAAGTTTCAAATTGTTTATTGATATTTTCGCTAAGAAAAGAGGCAATATTTTCTGCGCAGGGAGCTTCCGGTGCGGGGGGTATTAATGTTTCCGTTTGACAAATTACCCAGAAACCAGTTATCTCAGACTTCATGTTGCGACGATGAGCTGAGACTTTCTTGATTGATGGCGTGCGGTGATGAGTAGAGACTTTCTCCGATCGACGCCGTGCGGCATTATGCAAGCGGGTCACGCCACCAATTGGGCGACTGTCATATCGAGTTCCGAGAAGAATATATAGGGTGTCTCGAAAATTAATGATGGGTAATAATAATAGTTTTGGAATAAATAAATCTTATACTGAAGCAAACTCTAAAACAGACTACTATAGCATCATGGAGATATATGTCAAGCATATACCATGGAGTGTGAACGCTACCGTGGCAGCTACCGTTGGATTATTTAATGGACCAAAAAACAATAATGTTGTATAGAAAGCTTAGTATGCCTGCTAAGACCAGTTTTGTTTCACACACGTGACACTGTTGGCTTGGAAAAACCGATGAGGAAGTTCTGAAAGCGAAATATGGCACAACTTCTTATGATACAGAATATATATGTGTCAAATTTGGTGTAGCTTTCAAACGAGTATTGGTACTCTACTGTAAGGTATAATTTAAATTAAAGCAATTATTGTCATTGGATCGTCTCCGACTATCCGTAGACTGTAATCTATGCATGTATCTGTATGTCTGTATGTCTGCCTATATGTCTGCATGTGTATATGTCGTTTTTGTAGTTTTCCTCCTTCTTTCCAGCTTTGCTGTGGTTATTCTGTCTTTTTTCTGGCTTGTTAACCGTTGCATTTTTCTGTCCTGCCTAAGTGGCGAATAAAGAAATTAATATGTACACGTGTGCTGCCAGGATGTCGTGCTCACGGTGCAAGGTGTCTGTGCATATCAATATCATTACTACATAGACCCGCATAGGTACCTATATTACCGCATAGGTACCTACATTACCGCATAGGTACCTAAATTACCGCATAGATACCGACATTACCGCATAGGTACCTACATTACCGCATAGATGCCTACATTACCGCATAGGTACCTACATTACCGCATAGATACCTACATTACCGCATAGGTACCTACATTACCGCATACGTACCTACATTACCGCATAGAACTGACACGTGGATGCTGAAGTTAGCGTTACTGCCAGTGCGAACGCATAATTTGATTTTTTATCTGGACGTCCAGCTCGTATCAGCTGCACGCTCCAAGGCGCTTATATTGAGTGAGGATGGCGTCTAGCCGTGAGGCGCTTTGCACGGACCCCCGTCTTTGGGGGGGGGGGGGGG
>JAQIWG010006814.1:0-12935 GCA_034695025.1 Chamaedrilus cognettii | reverse complement strand
GGACAAATGGCCTCATGGACAAATGGCCTCATGGACAAATGGCCTCATGGACAAATGGCCTCATGGACAAATGGCCTAAGGGACGTCCTTTTAAGGGACGTCTGGCAACTCTACGTGTGATACCGTCTGCGCGTAAGTGACTTGATCCGACCGGTGAGCAATGGTCGTGATTTTACTTCCCTTCTTATATTCTAATGAAAGCGCTGCGTTTTTACCTACTCCAGCCTGATAGAGGCCTACTCAAGAGTAAGTTGAACTGCTGGTATTGAGATCGAGTGAGGTTAGAGTTCAGAGGCAACAGGGATCGCCACCTTCCTCTTCAACGAAGGCACTAACAACATCTTTGATTCAAGTTCTTCCCCTAACCCTCGCATCTCCTGACGTCTTTCATCACCCGGCTGGCTCGTAGCCTGAGGGGGGCATGAGAGATAGCCCGCCCCCTGCCCCTGCCGTAAGCCTCTGCTCACCCTGCCAAAGTTGTGTCAGCCCCCCTCTCCCCCCTATCCTAAGTTTTGTACTGGAGGATATGGGATATGTTAATGAGCTGTGAATAAATAAGAGACATAAATTTCCTAGAGTCTTTCCCTCCCTGCTAAATTTCCTGCCTCCCAGTTAAAAACTGCCACGCTATATGGGGCCGTCACCGACACAGTCTGGGGCTCCCCCCCCCTAGGTTCTAACCCTCTAATCAGCGGTTCGATGTAAGGCAGAGTTTGCCAATCAAGCAGCCACTGCAACACGCCTGATTACCCGCTGACAGCTAGCGCCCGTCGGGCACCGTAACCCTAATGAGGCTTGGAGGGTGGGCCGCGGGGCGTCTTGGGAATATTCTCAACAACCCCGGTACCCACGATTCTCATTGGTGCAGGGAATCGGGACTGAGAGTTTAAAGAATGCACTTTTTAAAGTCACAAAAACCATTGTCTTGATCTGGCAGACCCAATTATGCCTAGGCACATGGATTTCCGGACTTAAAAGTCGACTAGAATTTAGATCCATGCACACCTAACCTTAACCAGGCTCTAAACAAACTTTGAACTAACCCTAACTCGCAACCTAATCTTAACCCTTGTATTTGTAGTAGTATTTAATGGACAAAAGTCCCGTGGGCCGAAAGTCAGATTACTCTAAAAATGATGCTCAATTGTAGAAGTCATAAAACAGAGTTCCCATGGTCTGCTAACTTTGCTTGATGGTTCCCCCCATTGTGGGTACCTCGCTTGCAAGAACTGTTGCTAACTCTTCCTCTTATTGCCACTAGCTGTTTGACAGCTCGTTACTAATTCATAAACATTTGCATCTGCATTGATAATGCCTCTCAGGCGATAGATACTGCTTGCACCCACGGCCAAAGAAGGCCCTGGCTGTGACTATGTGATATCGTTTAACTATCGAGCGGTTCCCTGCTAAATAGGCTCTGTACAGAACTATTCATCGATCCGGGACAAATTCATTAATGTGAGATAAACGCGTGCGAACTTCTCCCTAATTCCTTCACACTCGCGTTCGACGCCTTGACACACAGAGCAACAACGCTGCAAAAGAAGCCCGGCCTTTGAAGTCGCCTCGGTGTAAATCGGTTTCCGATTGCTCAGTGGGACAACTGGCATAATTGGACCTTGTTCAAGGCAGAGCTGTTGTGTTGATCGTGGGTCCAGCGGTCGGGTCGATCGTCCTAAGTTTGCACTGGCCGTGGGCTATTGATTTCAAGGGGCGTCAGGGCGGATTTGCATGGGGCGGCGGCGGTCATATAATAGCGATCGGAGACGGTGCTTTCTTTGTCAGAAGTAGTTATGGTCGCTTGTTCCCTCTGGAAATAAGAGCATCTTTGATGTTTGACAGTAGACAGCCGGTGAATAGTAGAGCCTTTAGATAATGCTATTAGGTTGTGCCACCGTTGTGGCTATTTCAATTATTTTGTCAGAACATCTGGCAGATGAGGGGTGTAGAAAGGTTTCTCTCTTCAGTGCTCTGCCACATGGCAGGTCTTTGGTGTCAAACCTTCCATCTTATCCAATCTTCAGCCCTTCTCTTCATAGCCTCATACGATTCCTTCTCAAGCAGATTGTCTATCATTCCGATACGTGGCCTACCCGGTTCTCTCTTGCCCTCCATTCTTCCCTCCATCACCTCTCAACAAACCCTCTCCTCTCATTACATGTCCAATCCAGTTTTTCTTTCTTCTGACTATCATTTCGATCACAATCCTTGTTTCCCCCACGATCCTCAACACTTCTTCATTCGTTATCTCCTCTGTTCAACAAATCTTTAGTCATGTCCTATTTCATAGGTAGGCAACTGCACTCATTATTGGCGAATTTAGTTAACACAATATACAGTACATTAGGATTAGACTGATACTCAGTATGATTTTGAACGAATTAAGAATAAGAAATAGTAGGGTTGTCCTCACCAAATGGATTGTTTTGCTTTTTTGTAGTTTAGTGCCCTTGTCAGTGCTCACAAGCACACAAGGATTATATATAGTCCGGTTAGGTGCAAGAGAGCCGCACAGAACCGCTCCCCCTTTTCTTTAGTCGTCTTTTACGACAGGCTCGGAGAGCTCTGGGCTGCAGGCCAATTCTTTGTTTCCCGGCCTGCTGGGATACCAAATTGATGAGTATTGGGTATATATCTTGGCAACAAATGCATGTGTGTACATACTCGTTTTGTTAAAAAATCAGTAGGTGCTGTAATAAAATGTGTTATTTTGCGAACTATGTTATTCCAGATCATTGCAATATATCCAGTCATAATCCCTTGTAAATGATTAGTCATAAATTCACTGTATCTAGTCATATATATCTTGCACTTACAGCGCGTGCTGTCGAGTACTGGCTTGCAATATTGCCAAAAATTCCGAATAAGAAAGAGCCAGTGTGTGTAGGCATTGCAAAATGCTGAATAAGATCCAAGCATTACAGTTACCAATGATTTTCAGGTTTTTCTCATCGATATCAACTTCTTGGCAACAGCAGGCTAACTGTTATCCCACTGACATAGTGGCCTCATGTTTATTGCAGTGTTTACATCGAGTAGTAATCTGCCGTGTAGAATTTACTACGCCCAGTACGCCAGGTGTACTCTCCCCTCCCGCTCGCGCTCCCGCGCCGTATTCCACTCCCTACCCTGCCCTCTCTACACCCCGCCCCCTTCCTCCTTTGATCCGTGCCGAAACAAGCCCCGTACATTGAACTGAGATAAACAGTTAGGGGTCGTTAGGTATTAATGATTATTCCTGCAGAGTTCAGACAAGGGTGATGATGATACTAACCCATCCCGTTCCATTGATGAATCTAGGCTTCGTCGAGTGATTGTCCCACCTGGTAACGATTTATTAAATGTGATGTCCATAATTAGGGTTGCAGATTTTCATCGTTCAAACAAGGGGCACAAAATGTTCAGCGTGAATGATTCCATTTTTTCGCTGCTTCGCATAAACCATCATACGACTTGCTTTTCACTATACATAACATCATTCAGTGTAACTAAATTTTGTCCAACTATTTACGCGCGATTGTAACAAGATTTAGAGTCAAATATGAACGATTTGTGCCGCTAGAATTAAGCTATTAGATGATATTTAGAACTTTTCCGGTCAAATGCTTCAAAAAATACGATTTTGTTGTAATCAGATGATGAAAATTGAGACCCGGGCCCAAATAAGGGACAATTGGCGTCCCCTTATGCCCTTCATAAGGGACAAGGGATAAATGGCCTCAAATAAGAGACGTCCCTTACAATAAGGGACGTCGTGCAACCCTAACCCAACCCTAGCCAATAAACTATATTGTTGATTTTTGTTTCTTGTTAAATAGTTTTATAAGTAATTTATGACCTATTTTCTATGCTACATTCTTTGCTGCATCTATTTATGACACTTCGATGCTATCTTAGAGCACTTAGAGCTTTTTTTACGTTCTGATGTATTTTAAATCACAAATTTGTTTGCTTTTCTGTACGTAATATTATTGAATATGCTATTGGATTGAACTGCTGTCATTTGAGCGTCCCAGCGTTTATCGTCATTTATTTTCGTAGGATTTATTGAGATTTTATCAATATTTCTAGTATACGAAATGATTCATTCAATGGACTTGACTCGAGGTCAGCTTGGTGTATGTGCACACGTTGTGCTAAATTGTGTTCTTTTGTGTGATTTTGATTTGCTTTGAAATGCTACGATGCAGAGGCGACTACTATTTTTTAGTGTCGGTGTGTTCTAAGTGTTAATTATCTATGAGTCTATTCTCTAAAGCATTCTCTATCAATGCTTAGTGTTAAATCGTTCAGCATGTAGTGTATGAGGCAATAGTTTAATGCTTAATACATAGCTGAATTTAAAAAAAGTCTGTAATATCACTGGACAAAAATGGAACATTCCTAGATTCTGGGTATCACAGCTAAAAATATCCTTAGATTGCATTTTAAAAAAATTTCATGGTTCCATTATAGATGCGGCATTTTGTGAAAAAATATCGCAAGATATCTGAGGATTGCCTTAAAAATCAAATCTATCAATCGCTGAATATCACTACATTTAGTGATATATCCCAAGCAATAGTGATATACGTGCGATGCTAATGACTGACTTCTCTTAATTATTTGACATATCGTTACTCTCAGTATGCAGGGCAATATTCGATAAATAGAAATGCAGTATGCGTATGTTCATTGGCATCACCAGGTGTGCTGCTAATGACTTGCGTCTCAAATATGATCATAAAAGTATGCAGAGCTACATCTTCACTTCAACTTCTCTACCTCACTCTACTCTAATGGATTACTATTTGCAGGGCTGATGAACTTAGACCACCTTTGCCAAGGGTGAACAAAGTGACTCGAAAATCTTTGCCGCGGCCGGGATTACGTTATGAACATTAGCAGTGATCGTTAAATAGAAATACAGTATGCTTGCACATTGTTGAGGTGTGTCATTAATATTCCACACACGGTTGGTGTGTAGTGCCAATGTCTGACAAATTGTCATGGCCGTATGTGTAGCTAATGTCTGACGTTTGATCCTCTGTGTTGCTAATGTCCGACGCTTGGTCGTGTGTGTCGCTAATGTCCGACGCTCGGTCCTGTGTTACAGGCTGAGTTGTCTCAAATGCTGCACGTCCTATCAGAGAAGGCGCGCTCCGGCACAGAGTTCATCGCTCGACTCAAGACCACCCAGGAGCACATCGAAGTAAGTGTTCACCACGACTCGCAGTGAATCATGGACCGATCCAGGGGGGGGATGGGGGTATGCATCCCCTCACACGCCCGAAAATACTTGTTGTAATAGAACTGTTGATAAACCGTTGCCGATGTTAGACTGAGCGGTAAAGAATGGGAAAATGCTGTGAAGATTCTGAATTGAAGGGTGAGATTTTAAGTGAAATGTAAGCAGTCTGTTCTGAAGAAAGAGGCACGCATTGATTTTGACATAGTAAACTGGTGAAAAAGCCCCGTCCCTACCGCTTCACCACTCCGTTCAAGACTTCTGTTTATTGGAAAGAAAAAAAAGCCACCGGTGTTTCGGTTCGCCAACGAATCACTACTTTTGACAGGACTACGAAGCTGGAGACATTCATCGTCCCCATCGGTCTGTTCTTCTAGTGCATCGCTCAAACAGACTCAATACAAACGACTCTATGCGCGATGCAGTAATTGCTGCGTTGACAGCCCGCAGCCAGTCGTTTGTAAACAAATTGCCATTGAACGATCGAGCAAAGTTTGCATACATTCATTCCTACGGCAATTAGTTTTCAAAGACTGCTGTTATAGCCTGTGCATTGTGATAGGCTGCACTGTAGGTGCATCGTGTAAGGCTCCTAGTAAGTGCCTTGTGGCAGGCTCTACTATGCAACCGCTGGGTTGCTCTAAGGGCTGATCTCTCTAACAAGGATTTAATGGTGGTTCAGGAATTAACCCTCCTTTTTGCATAGGCTAAATCCTGAACCATTACTACCTTAACCAACATTAAATCCATGTTGGAGAAACCAGGCTCGATCCGCTTTGTAAATTGACACCAGTATACACTCGGTTGTACTGAGTTATAGATTTCAGCATGTCGGCACCTATTTGCATAGATTTCTTATCATATATCACAAATTACGATTGCATGTACAACAGACATTGCAAGAAATTACAAATATTGTAATTTGTTATTTAACGCAACGCTTAGCCAAAAGGGGATTTATTTCTTAATATGCTTTTATCGGCTCTGCTCATCGATGAATCTTAAATAAAATAAAATAAGAAGCGCCGTCCGAACTACGGCACCTTGCATTTCAAATAATGGCTTTGACCAACTAGTGTGTGAACTGTGGATCGCTGTGGAGTAGTGGTTAAGGCGTCGGACAGAGAGTCCAGTGGATCTGGGTTCAAGTCCCCGCGCCGGCAACTATGAAACCACACCGTTACTGGCCCTTCAGCAAAGGCTATTAAACACACAAATGTCGCTTGCTGCTAACCCCGTGCTATATAATCGTTTATTTGGTTGGCGTAGGGAAAAGCATCTGGCAGTACAACCCTGCAGTCCTCACCATGGCGCAAATGTCTGAGCCCGTGTGTGAAGATAGTTATAACAGAATGGACGAAAAAAAGCAGTTAGTAGAGAAACAAATTGAGCTATATTGAATTTTTGGTGCTTCTTATTTACAGACACACACATGGGCGCGTTTTGTGGCCGCATTCCCCGTTTACGCAGGGGTAATCCATTTGCAGCCATGGACATCTGCCCTCCATTTTATCACATACGTCGCATCCTCATGTTTAATCCCCTAGCTATCGTATACTCTTTCTTCTCTGTCAAGCTATTCCATGTCGTTTCCGATCTCTCTCTACTTCTTTTCCGTCTGCCTTGTAAGTGTTGGCGTTCTTTATTTGACTGATGAAAATCTGGCCACTCTGCTTGCAGCCAAACTGTCGCGAGTTTGAGCGAGTCCTGATGGCCCAGTGCGACGCGCTCATCGACGCCCTGCAGCACCGCCGTCAGCAGCTGCTGGCGCGACTTCAGCTGGAGAGCGTGCACAAGCAGCAGACGTTCAGGGAGCAGGTGACGCAGTGCACCGCGCGGGTCCACCGCACCACCGGGCTCATACAGTTCGGCGTGGCGGCGCTCAAGGAACCAACCCCTGCAGCCTTCCTTCAGGTATAGCCAATGTTAAGTTTGGCAGGCGTGGAAGAAGGCGGTAGAGAGCGATATGAAGGAGCGAGGCATTAATAGAGATTGCAATGAATCGAGAGTTGTGGGGGAGTCTCATTGTGGAAAACGTCCAACCTGTGTTGACACGGAAAAGTGAACGTAAAACGTAAATGATGATGATGATGATGAAGCGTTGTACGCGAACAATTTTGATTAGATGCAAATTGTATGCTTAATTTGAAGCGGGTTGGCGTAGTCAAACGTGTGAAAATCAACTATGGCGGCGTAGACGTACGCGCGCTACATGCGTAATAAGACTATACTCAGCAAGTGACGTCTTCATTTGATACACATGTGTGAAGGGCAGTATGATGTATAAACATTACACACTTGTGCCTATTTCAACCAGAGGCGGCGCTATGGGGGGGCAAAACGGGACATAGCCCCCGCAACTCAGAAAGTTAGCCCCCCTACTTTTTAGAGCTTGTATTGGAAGCATGAAAGGCTATAACCTTCCGTCAGCACCCGCCCCCTCCCGCTCGAGAGTTTTGCTCGGGGATGAAATATACGTTGTAGATTCAGTTTTTTTTAGGCTAGACCCCCCACTTTTTCCTTTGTCCCCTCTTGGCCCCCCCCGCAAAAAAAATCCTGGCGCCGCCCCTGATTTTAACTCGAGAAATATGAAGTAGCTGCTGCTACTGCTGATCAATAGTAATGATAATATAGTCTTTATATCGGACAATAGCAGCGACTGACCGTATCTGATTCACAAAAAGATTACCAAATCTTCAGCTGGGTCAACAATCCAAATGCATTGTGAAATATTTTTGTATTTTTATTTCTTTTGGTTATTTATTTGAATAAATTGTTGAACAATGATCTTGTAACGGCAGCCAGCAAGATTGTATCAATCCGAATGAGAGTGTTATAGCTTACGTATATGAATTTCACTGCTTATCTAAGTGTCTAGCAGTCACTGCTCTTTGTCCTGGTCATACTTTGTATCGTGTTTTGTGTTAACTGCCCCAGTAGCAAATAAAAGGTTTTTATATTCGTCGATCGTTATTGCATTCGGCCATGTTCTTTGTGTGCACATGGTAGATATCTTCTCTTTCCTCTTTATTCTCTCTCTCACAAGGTGTATTATGTATTCACTATTTAGTTATTTATAATTTATGAGGCAATTAATAAATTGTCATTAATTTGCTGCAAGGGGGGTTAGGCGTGGGCATATTGCCCTTACGGAGATGTATTCTCTTTTTGTTTAACCAGGTAACTGGGCATGCTGGTCATTATGTCTACAGTGTATGAGTATAATTGCCCATATATTGAAGTTGAAAATGGGAAAAAATGTATCTAAAGTTCGTTTTCTGTCATCCAGATCTCCGACCCCCTCATCCGGCGAGTGTCCCAGCTGGACGCGGGGTTCGTGCGCGACGTTGAGTTTGAGCCGCGCGTGTGCGCAGAGTTCCAGCTGAAGCTCGACACGGCGGCCGTGCTGCGTGCCATACAGGCGCTGAACCTCGCCGAGATGAAAGGTAGGCAGCCGCCTCTGAGGCTCTTCTTGATGATTACTGGTCTTCGGGAGTCATTACTGAGGCGAAAATGTGTAGTTTAAGTAGTAAAGACATCAACATTAACATCAACTAGACTTCTGCACTCCACCCTAACGGATGATTATTTGAAGGTGCGCATAAATTATAATAACAATAATATTAAATATAAAAAAAATAAAAAAATAAAATAATAAAATAAAATAAATTAATAAATAAGACTACAGCGTTTTATCCGTTTGGTTTTTATGATCAAATAATTGCATCATTTTCATGATCAAATAGGCCTAAATAGCTTGTAGTAAGCGCTCTAGTATCACCTAAAACTTTGATTCCTTGGCTAATTGAAATGCTCATTCAGCTTAATCTTATGTAGAAGTTTCTAGAATTTCTAGAAATTTTTAGTCAAAATGCTTAATTAATTTGTATAATTGTCTAATTCTTTCGTAATATTATGAAGGAAACGATGAAGTATAAAACATGTACTAGATTCGAATAAGATACTATAGCGTATCAGTCGTTTCTAACTTTTCGACCGCTTGATTGTTGCTAACAGAAGGAGATTTTGGTAAGTTTTGTGCTTGTACGACGAGCGTAAACGTGTTGTGGTTCTCATTTGCATTTCAATGGATTTGCGTTTTTTCAGTTAGTTTTTTTTGAAGACCTAAAATGTGCCAGTCACTTTATGGTTTATGCTGACTCGATGTTAGATTGTATCGACTTTTGTCGTGAAGAAGGCCTGTTTAACTTAGTACGCTGAATAGGGTGGTCTGCTTTTATTTCAATTCGTTTCATCGTGGTCTCTTCGTCATAGTCTCAGTTAAAGGCTGTTCGCGGCACCATGGTCATGTGGATGTCTTTCAGTGTAATTGCGCTCAATACGACTCATCAGAAAAGGTCATTTGGCTGTTGTGAATCATGTTTAATCTGAAATGTATCCAGGGTTCATCTTAAATTGTCTCAAATGCAACGCACCTCTGTATCAAGTAATGGTAGTACGATTGTCGTGTAGGTCGTACAGATAGACGTATACGATGTCCTATAGTAGATTATCATGTACTAACTAATAAAGAAACGTGATTATCTAGATCGAATATAAAAGACAGTTATTTGTTTTTGAATGTACTAACTAATAAAGAAACGACTGTCTAGATCAAAGATAAGAGATCGTTATTTATTTTTTGAATGCCAGTTAAGGTCTGCCGTTAAATTGTCTCCGAAGCTAAGGTAGAGGAAAGATGAGAACAAAGGACGACTATAGAATCCACTGTCAGTCTATTAAAAAGTTTATGTCTTTGATCATAGCGGCTTCTTTGCCCAGAGCGGCCATAGCGACATAAGGCTCCATAGCGGGGTTTCAAACCTTTCACGATGCTGGAGAAGGGGTCAAGAGGATTTCAGCGGCTTAACTAGGAACCCCAGGGTCCCTTCCACCAGTGCTGTCAGGGTTCCTATGCCCCTGACAGCACTTTCAGCCCCGAGCATCGTCGGGTACCCCAGTTAGTGTTATAAAAAAAACAGTCATGCTATAAAACCTCTGTACTGTGCCTCAATAAATGACCGCACAAAAAGAACTCGCACAAACGTAAGATGATCGGTCATAAGAATCTCTGACTGTTCAATAGTGTAGACATTCGCCAGCATACAGATTATCAATCGCGTGCCTAACTGAGATTCGGGCGTTTAGTAAGTTAATAAATGATTAAGAACTCAAAGCAAGCAATTACATTAACTAATTATCATTCAATGATTTATGCTTATAGTTGCATCTCTTTTCAAGTATTAACAAATTATTCAATGTATTTATTTTGCGTACACGCTGTGTTATGCCTTTGTTCTAATTTTGATGCGCCTGTGATCCATTGCAGTTCCCGGTCAGCCGAGTATATTGCCCCGCGAGTCGAGATCAGAGAACAATACTCTCACTGTGGTCTGGCAACCAAACTCCGGCCCGACGACCGGGGGGGCGGGGGGGACGGGAGGGGCGGGTGGGGCGACTGTGGGGTGTGTGGAGGGATATGTGCTTGAGCTAGACGACGGAAACGGGGGAGAGTTCCGAGTAAGCTCGACTGATTGCGAATATGTTCTAACATTCTTACAACTACACCGCAGCGAGGCGCTGTGGTGTAGTGGTTAAGGCGTCGGACTTCCGAGTCCGGTGGACCAGGGTTCAAGTCCCCGCGCCGGCCACTATGAGACCATGGCGTTACAGGCCCTGCAGCAAGATCCCTGTTAACACACACAAGTGTCGCTAGCTGCTAACCACGCGTCAGATAATTATTAACTTTGTTGGCATTAGAAAGAGCATCCCGCTGTAAAAACTCAGCTCCAGCAGTCCTCATCAGGGCGCAATCGTCTAAGCCTGTATGAATATATGGACATTAACAGATTAGACAACAACAAAGCTGGCTAGATTTTTATAATCTGTACAGTTCATATTCAAACGCAAGTTTTTTTTTTCGCTTTCTACGTGACCATGGACTCACTATGGACTTCACTATGGCATTAAGAGTATGATCGCAAAAAGAAAGTTTGAGGGTTGAAGAAAAGGACAACACGTAATCTCCAAGAAGATATACGTTTATTGCTGACGTCAGCAAGTGCTAGAAGTTGCATACTTCACTAATTTTGCTATTATGGCAATTTCGTTTAATAATAGCTTAGTCTTGTGGTTGACATAGCCTGTCCTGAATTCATTCTGTGTGTACAGGAGGTAATATTGATTCGTGATTAAAACGAATTGATTTCATTGATTTCATTCATTCATTTATAAAAACGATTTAATGCAGTGTAATATTTGAATCGAATGGCCTACAATTTATTTAGCGTTATGTGTGCAGAGATAGTAGTTATTTGGGTCGAATGTTATTTTTTCTGAATCCTTGCATCAATTGGCTCATTGTACGATTGCAGGAGGTGTTTTGCGGTAAGGAGACGATCTGTACGGTGGAGGGTCTGCACGTAGACACGCTGTACGCAGTGCGTGTCAAGGCGTTCAACCAGGCGGGTGACAGTCGCTACAGCACTGCAGTCAACATGATGACTGGCAAAGGTAGATCTTCTTCTGCTTATGCTTTTTATGCCTCATTCTTTTTATTTTGTGTCTTCATTTATATTATTTGTATTTTTGGTGAAACTGGAAATAAGTAACGTTCATCTGGGCACTGCTGTAGTGGCGCAAATTGGAAAAACTTGGATTAAATTTGGAAGTCAACCTAGAATAGCCTGATTACAAGGCAACTTGATAGTTGATCAATATAGATCCGGAACCTCACTGTGCTGACTGGTGCCCTGTCAGTAGCGAGACCTTTTTCTCACTACACCACAGCGAGGTGCTGTGTTGTAGTGGTTAAGGCGTCTGATAGCGAGTCCAGAGCACCTGGATTCAAGTCCCCACGCTGGCAGCTGTTAAACCATGCGTTACAGGCCCTTCAGCAAGGCTGTTAAACACACAAGTGTCGCTAGCTGCTAACCCCGTGCCAGATAATTATTTATTTGGTTGGCGTCAGGAAGGGCATCTTGCCGTAAAAACTCAGCTCCTGCAGTCCTCACCTGGGCGTATGCTCTAATCCTCGTGAACACATGGACATTGAAACAGAATGGACGAAAAAACATGTGGTTTGATTGAGATGACGTCATGACTTCGAATCACGATTCTAATGGCTGATTTAAAACCCAACTCGACAGTATCGTTCTATGTTCATTTTGAATCCCCTTTCTAAAAAAATTAACGGAATAGAATCAAATTTTTTCGCCATTGTTCACTAAAATATTATCTGTAAAAAATATACGATTTAATTAAATGTATCAATTATATAATAAGTTTTATTAGTGACTGAAACATAATCCATCCAATAATATGAAATTTTATAAATTCTGTTAGTTATAGGCCTACATAAAATTTGTTGTGTGTTTTCAGTTGCGTGGTTCACCTTTGATCCTACGGCCTCATCCAATGGCGTCCTATTCTCCAACGACAACGCGACGGTGACGTCGAGCAGTTTCGACGACCGCGTCGTGCTCGCAAACGTTGGCTTCAGCACGGGCGTCCACTACTGGGAGCTGTCGGTGGACCGCTACGAGAACAATAAGGATCCGGCGTTGGGAGTAGCGCGCTGTGACGTCGCCAAGGACAAGCTCTTGGGTAAGTGGCTCACCGGTTATAGATGGCTACAGTATTGCTCAAAAGTTTGAGCCCACTGACCAATTTATCAACTTTGTTCGTTTGCTTTTAAACAAAAGCAAAC
>JAQIWG010006813.1:0-12936 GCA_034695025.1 Chamaedrilus cognettii | reverse complement strand
TCAGTTTCAATGAGACACCCCTTGCTGTCAAGATAGGTCCCAGTTTGTTAAAGTTTGCCCAGGCACTTCTCACCCTACTCCTTGCTGCCTCCTCTGCTCCCCCTCCGCAACCCATCATATCTCCCAGGTAACAGAAACTACTCACACGCTCCATGCTACACCCCTCCTCAGGCATCACAGACTTCTCCTCCTCTGTCTGCACTGTTGAGTACACTCTTGATACACACCGAGCACTGGAAAAATGGATCTTCCTTCAATCTACCTGTGATTTCACTATACGTTTTGTGAATCCACTTCCTGCACTTGCAACATTTGATTGCATGAATATAATAACAATCAAATTGCATAAAAAACACAGAGGATGCAGGATCGATATACGAGGCAAACAACGTGGAAAAAACAGCATTCAAAAATCAGAGTTTTCAAACAAAATTAAATTTACATAAAAACTTGCATTACAAGAACTTGCTAGGGCCTACATACACTAAATTGACGCTACACTTTCATTACACTCAAATACACCGAAGCAATCAAAATTATGATCCAAATTGTCCGTTCCGCTCTATGGCTTCATCAGCGTCAAGCAACGGATTTCTCAGCAGCTTGCTGCTCATGCTGCAGACCAAACATCATCACTTCTGCGGCAGCGTACATAGCATAGTCTCATAGAAGCCAAGATCTAAAATACCAAGTGCTGCAATTACTTCTACACCAAACAACACTGGGGTGTGAGTCTTATAATAACTGCGGCGTGAGTCTTATATTGACTGGGGTGCGAGTCTTATATTGACTGGGGCGTGAGACTTACATTGAATGGGGTGCCGGACTTGCATACCTGAGTGGTGGGGGGTTCGTGAAGGTCAAGGTGAAGCTTCTCGACGACCTGAGTGAAGCTGGACGCGTGAAAGAAGACTGCATCCTTGACGACACGCTCCTCAGTGGGACTGAAACCAGACAGCGTTCAGCTTCTTAAGACTGAAATCAATCAGGACAGCGTCTCAATGCTAGTCAAATAAACATATAGGAAATCTAATATACAATACGTAGATATATATAATAATAATAACAATCATCGTTTTTGACGTTCATTCTTATACACTACAAGCAAGCCTGCGACGCCGTGTTCACGTTAACACAGGTTAGACGTTTGTATTGGAGTTGTTTTTACAGCTGGATGCCCTTCTTGTCGCCAACCAGAATAATAAATTACTCTGGACAACGATTATCAGCTAGCGACACTTGTGTTTAATAGCCTTGCTGAAGGGTCTGTAACGCCATGGTTTCATAGTTGCCGGCGCCGGGATTCAAATCCAGGTCCTCTGGACTCGAAGTCCGACGTCTTAACCACTACACCACAGCGCCTCGCTGCATCCTTGACGACTTGTATAGATATACGATATATAAATGCTTATAGAAAAATAATTCTGAGCTTAATTACACATGCATGTCAAATTGTCATTGTCTCGAGCGGTTCTGTGTGGCTCCCTTCTACAGAACCGAACAGTATAGTTTTTGTGTTACACACAGACCGGTCCCTAAACTAAAAAAGTAAAAAAACCCAAAAAACCAGTTAACCCTCCCCAGCCAGGCCAAGACTCACGCCTGTCCAACATGGACGGCCTTGAGAATGCCGACAGCGCCAGTGGTCATGCGGTCAAGCCCCTCTCCCACATGGTCGGCGTGCGCGCGGGTGCGGTCCTCCACCATTGACTCGCGCGACTCGGAGGCGCGCGGCAGGTACTGCAGGTTGCGCAGCTCATTGATGCCCCTGCAACACCATATATCGCCCTTTGTGTCTTGATCCTAACCCTAATCCTAACCCTCCACCACCAACTAGCGCAACTCAGAGGTGTGTGGCAGATATTGCAGATTGAGGAGCTCATTGATGCCCCTGGAGCACAATGCTGTAAAACATGAAACGTTTGCTACATGTTATTTTTGCGGTTTTGCCTCTCTGCCCAATGCCCATTATTCCTGAATAACGTTCGATCAGTCAAGATGATGAATAGTCTCGATGATAGCGTTGATCCCGGACTGTAGACATAAACCGACCACACCTCTGTTATTTCAGAACTGAGCAAGACTGAATGCAGCTAGACAAAAATAAGAGATCCCCTGCCTCAGCAACTGTACTGAATCATTAAAAGACACACTTCTGAAATCGTAATGCTAGACTATAACGGAAATCTAAGATTTTTATGCATTAACATTGCCGAAACACTATTATGATGTTCTGGTAAACAATAAATGTCATATGAACTAAATTTTGTCCTTTCCTAGTAATGAAAATCGATCACTTTGACAAATCACAACCATAAGTTTGATGGCATGGTGTTCTTTAACACACACATGTACATACAGCCAAACGAAACAAAAAAGCACCACGTAAAAATTAACTAAACTCACCGTTTCTTGGCGAGCGGCGACTTGCCGAGGTCGGCGGTCGGCACGACCTGTTCCCCCGGCCGCGCCCACAGTATCGGCCCGTCGTTACTCTTGTCCCTCTCCATGCCCCTCAGTCGCGACAGCCGCCCCCACGGCATCACCGGGCGTAGCAGCGCGCTCGATTCGAGCAAATCCAAAAACTCGGGGAAAAACCCGCCCGTTTCCTCCGAGCGCGTTCCGACGAGGCTGAGCGACATCATGGGGCCGCAGCGGAACGTTCCGGCGCAGAAGGTCGCGCTGACAAGGTCACGATAGGCGGCCATGTTGGACGTGTCGACGTCGGAGCGACCCATGGCCGTGCGCTTGACGATCATGTCGGGGTACTCGGTCGCAAAGTGGGCGATGAGCTCCGGGAGGAAGCGCGCGGCGCCGTGGATGACTCCCAGCACGTGGCGGGGAACCTGCGACAAATACTAGTAAACGAGTGAGCGAATGAGTGAGCGAATGAGTGAGCGAATGAGTGAGCGAATGAGTGAGCGATGAGTAAGTGACGATGAGTGAACGAGTAAGCGATGATGAGTGAGCACCGATAAGTGCACTATATAAGTGAAAAAGTGAAAAATTAGCACTTGAGTGAATGACGAATGAGTGACTGAGAGATTAGTGAAGAAGTCAGAGATTAGTGAGTGGAAGTCAGTGATTGTGAGTGAATGATACAGCCATGATAAATTAATGAATGAGCGATGAAAAGTGAATGAGCGATCAATAATACCTGACTGAACAAAATAGCAAATAGGCCGACTGCTACCAAGAAGGAAGCCCATGAATTCTGCAAACATTCATACTCAGTCTTGATAAATTGGATGCTACCTACTATTTCTCCATTTGCAAACTAAAATATTTACAAACTAAGAATTTATTGTACTTTTACTTATTTGGTCATGTAATGATTCGTATTAAATTGATAGAAGTAATTTGCCCTGGCATTGGGCAATATATGTTTTGAAACAAACAGTTCACTTTCTTCAAACGCTAGTAGACACATAGTATTCCCCTCAAAAATCATTGGCACATGCCTTAAATCTTCCACTCAATCCCTCCAGCCGTCCTCCACTCACCTGCTCCGACTCCTCCTGGAATACGGTGTGGAAGAACTCCCTCACAAAGTCGCTCTGATCCCTCGACGACAGCCGATCCACCTCCGTCTGGTACGCGTGTACCACACTCGCCCCCCCGTTCGCCGACTTCTCAACAAACATCATCCTCGCAAATCTCCTTGACCCACCCTCCTCCCCCTTCACCCCCCCCTCCCCCGCCACCCTCGCCTCCCCCCCCCTCGTCTCAACCCCGACAACCAGGCCCTTGCGCAGTTGATAATCAAGCTCCGTCTTAGAAATCCCGTCGTCGTGGTGTCGTCGGTGGTGACTGCTGTGCCGCCGTGACGATGACGAGGTTCCCCCCGCCGCAGACGCGCGGTCGCGGGAGGAGTGCCGACTGCTGTGGTGGCGGTGGTGTCCGCCGCTGCTGCCGCCGCTGGCAGTGCCGTGACGATTAGACGACGATCGGTGGGAGGATCCTGCCTCGGATTTTGCGGTGGACATTGGAGGGCCACCGCCTGGAAGCACCGCCGTGCCACCGTCTGGAAAAGCTGCGTCACCGCACTCAATAACAACAGGTGCACTTGCATCTGTTGTAGATCCGGGCTCAGCGCCCAAAATGTCATTTGAAACGACGGCGGATGGTGCAGCGACGATCGTATCGCCAACTGAGACAGATGTGTCACCAGTAGCACTGCCTTCAGAAGCTGAGACAGAGGTGTCACTGGTAGCACTGCCCTGAGTAACTGAGGCCGAGGCATCACCAGTGTCAATGCCTTTAGCAGTCTCCTGGGAGGAGCTTGTCAAAGTCCTGATGTCCTCCTCAGCAGTGGCAACAGCTAATTTTGTAGCAGTACCTAAGGTAGTTTCTGCAACACCAACAGCCTTAATAGCGCAGCTGCTTGTTCCTTCATTAATACAAGTTACCGCAATTTTCGCTCCATTTTTTTTCAACATTTGGGTGGAATTTGATTCTGCAGCTTCTACCAATTCCGATAGACTTTCCTTAATTCCATTTGAAACAGGCTCAGTAATATTTCTGTCCAAAGATTCTAACTTAAGTGAAGAAATTGGATGTTTGTCAGAGAGTCCAGCCTCATCCGAAATGCTGTTCTTCCCATTCGAGTCAGCGTCCGCCGCTTGTAATCCACCCTTGTTAGGTGTATTCTGTGGCATACCAACAACCGAGTCTGTGGAAGCATGATCATTAGTCTCTTCATGCTTGATGCCATTCTCCTTCTGCTGGCTTGCAAGCAACAAGTCATCCGGCTTCTGCTTTTCCAGCACCTTTTGCTTAACGCCGGCTTCCAAGCCAGTCGGTGTTTTCTTCCGGGTCGCATCGCTGGAATGCTTCAACGATAGGGAATCCCGAGATGAAGAATCACCAGTTTCTGGGCGTGCCGGCTTTTCCTGTACTCCGCTTGCCTTCTTTGACACAGGCATATCTTTTTTATCCGACCTTGCGCCTAATTCACCCTTCTCGCCCGTAGATCGCACTGCTGAATTTGACATGCTCCCGGACCGTTCCAACTTGATCTTGAGGGGTGGTACAACGGAGAGACCAGCATTCGATGATTGGTTACCAAGGCCTTGGCTGGACTCATTCAACTTGGCCCGAGAGTTAGGGCAGTGCGATTTCTTCACTTTCTGACATTCCACCCGTGTCGTCACTTCTTTCTTGTTTGATTCTGTGCTTATATTATCTGCACACGAGTTATTTTTCATTGAATTGTCATTGTTCAAAGCGTCTACTGAAATTTGCGCTGAGGAACAACTTGAAAAATTAGTATCCATCAGTTTTTCATCCAAGCCTTTACTGTGATAGTCGGCTTTCGCATTTAAGTCATCCACTTTCCCTGCACCCGCGTTGACCGGTGTTTGACGCTCCAACGACAAAATTCCATCAAACCCATCCTTCTCCATCGGTTCTTGTTGGCTCATCTCAGCAACATCCATTACAACTTCAGCGATACTGACTTCACGTGAAGTCTCAGACACATGATCAATGGCGTCACTTGAGACAGCAACTAGGGAAGCTTTTTCATCTTTGATTGATTCACTGACTAACACATTGCCATGCAAATCATCGACAACAACGGATTTATCTACATTCGAATCAATGCCGGCAGCCCTGCCAGAGCACTCCAAGGATGTGCCCGCATACTTAGACTTTGCTGTCACAGTTACAGCAGTTGCTTCGATTGTCTCACTCAGCTCCCGTTCACTCACAAGAAGCAAAGCGATATTATCCACGCTGCTTCCTTCATCACTGGAGTCCATGCTAACTGCAGCACAATCTGATAATTCTACCGCAGCACTGGTCGTTGCACGAACTACGGGGCTTGCGTCTCTTTTTGTGGCAACATCTTCCGACGCCGCATTGACTCTATTTGGTTCATGCATATCCAGCTGCGTCATCTTCAAACCCTCTGAAGCTGCAGCATTCTCGTCAGAATCTGCCGCCCATTCCATGGGTTCATCCTTTGAACAGGAAATCTCACGCATCCCTTCAGCTATGACTGCATCAGATGCCAGTTTGATGTTTGTGCCTTGCAGACCATCGGATGCATTCTTGGCGTCAGTCATGACGCAGCAGGCCGCGTCGCAGCACTCTTCCACATGCTCCGAGTGGTTGAAGGCGCGGTTTCTTTCATCTTCATCCTTCACAGCATGGATGCCTGCAGCACTCAGGGTCATTTCAGTCAGCTGACAAACCGATGCTTTACTGTTTGACGGCTGCTTCTGTTTAGCATCCACCTCGTCCTCGGCCTCAAGCCTTCTTCTCTTCTTCTTATTCTCGATGTCCGCTTCGGCAACTAAACCCTTGTTTGGGTGTGATATAGACAAATCTAGATGCATCGACGATGATTGGTTAAGATCAGACTTGACCAATAACAAGTTGTCTGACTCTACCTTTATCTTTGCATTGTCCTCAATGGAAGTGTTGTCCGAGTCAGTGCAACTTATAACTGCATTCTGCTTCATGGCAGTGCATTCATTGCGCACGACTGCCTCTATGCTGGGACTCAGTTTGTGCCTACTTGCTTCTTCCTCCTTGCTCAACTCATGCGCACTGACTCTAATTTTCTGAGCACTAACCAAACCACGCAATGACTCTACCGTGTCCGCAGACAGCTCACGGGACAAAATCGTTTGACTGTGACCACTTTCCACATTGACTGACTCAAGTGTAAACGGCACAACCACCTTGTCCGACATGGATGAAGTCGCCACATCAATGACGGACGGATCTCGACATATTCTGTTTCCATCAGCATTCAAACTCAATCCTTTGCCATCCAAGTCGGCATTCATCAATGTTATTGCACATGTTGGTTCCGCTCCATTGATCACATTTCCATTCCACCCTCGGACGTTTTCCATCACCCAGCTAGTGAGGGGTGTCATCTGCGTCTCGACGACGCAGCCTCTCACATCATCCTCCGCAGGACTGATCGGCTCCAGATGGCGCTGCCACCCATCACCCCCTGGCGAAAAGATGGATCCTTCCACGTGATGCGATGCGGTGCCTTCAGTCTCAGTGTCCAACACGCCAACACATTCGACATCGGCAAGAATCGTGCCGGTATCCGTGTGAACTTCGACATCGACAGTGAGAGATGCGGAGCCAAGGAGAATGGCAGTAGTTCCCAGAGCTGCGCAACTTACCGCTGGAATCATCAAACCTCCGTCTTCGTCCAGCATTCCTCTACTGATGTCGAACGTCTCTCCATCAGAAATAGTACTGATCCCTTCTCTCTCGGCGGTGATCATTCCATCACCAGCAGAAATGACATCACCATTCTCCAACAAAGCCCCATGTTCAACAGATCCATGGTGTGCTTCCGCTCCGGCTCCCAATTCTACGCTTAAATGTGGCTGCAGCATGTCCGGTAGGGTACTGATTGACTCTGATTCATTGGAGTCCTTTCCAACTTCATCCGTGACGCAAACAACTCCACTTGCTTTCCTATTTTGCTCGCCCAAAGAGCTCAAGCCATTGCAGTCAACGTAAGCCGAGATCTCACTGCTGCCTTTCTTATTAGACTCCCCAACAGATTTCATAATGTTTGAGTCCTCTCCCCCATCGCCCACCCCCTCGCCATTAGGGGTCATCTCGCTGGCCACCAGTCCGTTTGAGTCCCCGCCCGGCCCCACCACCGCCGCTGCTTCCCCCAGCTGATGGACGCAGGACAACGTGAGGCGCAGCCGCTTTCGATTGGTCAAAACTGGATCGGTTTGCTTGGGTTCAATCTGGTTCGAGTCGGAGCCGAGTGTGGATTGGTTCAAGCTGGGCTGGGACAGGTCAGGAGCGCCTGAGGTTGGACGGGTCGAACGTCGTCGACCCTCGGGTCTGTGTTGTCGGTCAGATCTGCTGCGTCTGCTCAAATCTAAATAAAAATAAAAACTCAGCATATGCTAATGTTTAAATCCTCTCCCCCATCACCGACCATGCCAAATGCCCGAGCTAATACGGTAGAGCTCTGTAAAAGAAAATATTATGGTTCAAACACATATCGACATAGAGAGCCTAATGACGTTTTTGACATTAATGTTCTATTTGTAAAAAAATGAGAAATTAAATACTGTATACTCAATTAACTGAGCACAACTATTGTACATCAGTTTTTTGTTCAATATAAGATAGAACCACGCATAAATTTATGAACCAAGTTATGAACGACAGGCAACTTTTCTTTTTCATTTAATCTTGAAGAGGCTCAAATCAATGGTGTATAAATTTAAAACATTTCATCAATATAAAAATCAGCCTAATTCATTCTCGTAATGGAATTAAAGTATTTTATCCATAAATATATATAAATTTCAAACATGCACAATTTCAACAGGATTCAGGATTACCAAACTGCAAGCATTAAAACACCTGATCCAGAGGCCATGGGCATGTCTGCATCAGACTTAGAATGCTTGACCCCTCGTTCTGCCCGTCTTCCATCCTTCCCCTCCACAATCGACCGGCCGACGGTCAAATCACTCGCGGCAGCCTTGGCGCCAGGACATTCGACCATGGTCAGATTAACTTTTGCGCCGCCATCAGGACTCAATTCAAGCGAGGGGGGTGCCGTCGCTGAGGTGGGGCTCACAGAGGGGGGCTGGTAGCCCCCGCCTGGGGAGGGGGTGAGGGTCGTGATGGAGAACTGGTCCTTGCCTTCGTAGTCGTCCAGATAGCCGGAGCTTGACAGGCGCCTGCAAGCAACCAAACTGGAAATAAATTTGAGGCATGCGGCTTGAAGGACAAAAAGTACTCTAGTTGGAACACGGTTAAAACCATTCGTCTCATAGCAATGGTACGTTAGGCAACAAAAAATTAAATGGTGCTGCAAAAGTGTGAATTTATAACATGTGCCAATCTGACTTAAAATTGTCAAAGACTAAATGCATCAAACGTACCAAAAAGTGAAAACCGGAACGAATTGGAAGAACTTGAGAAATTTACATGTGCAAAAATAAAACTGCCAAAAGCATAAATAATGGACACTAGACAGTCCTTAAAATGGAAAAATTCAGTTCCGCAAAATTCAGTGAGGCAAAACCCCAAAAATTACATGCCGGAGCTAAATTTTCACCTGTAGTTGTGGTGCACCCTCCGCCGCTTGCCAGTGGTCTCTGGACTTGTGAGTGAGCCAGCTGACCCTGCGCACCCTTCGTCGCCCCCGCCTCCCCCGCGGGCCAGCCCCCCAGGAACCGTTGAACTAAGTCGACGCTCATGGTCACGTCGACGTCGAATGATGAGAACGCCTAGCGGCTGCTGATGCTGCGGACGTTCTGACGACGAACCTACATAATTATCGATGTTATTTTAAAACACTAAAACAGTTGACAAAAGAACAAAAATATTCATGTCATTTTGGCTTTTCCTCAAGCCCATGAAATACGGTAACGTATTATACATAGTTACATAAAAACCATTCTAAATAACTATCTGATGACAACAAATGAAATTCAAGTGTCGCAGCTAGTTTAGGTCATAAAATGCCAATAATCCATCATTAGTACGATAAGGAAAATTGATAGTGAATGAATAATAGTCCACTGCGGACGTCGTACATCATTGTCTTAAGCAAGAGACTCTAAAGCAGCATGACAGTGAATCATACCCGTCTGTCTATCATCCACGCTTTGCTTTCGCTCTGCCTTCCCCACATCGTTCACAACCCCCAACCCCGCCACCGCACTCTGATCCCCACCTCCCGCATCCCCTCCTCCCACATTCACCACCCCCGCAATACGATCCCGCTCGATCGACCCCTCCGAGCGCCGCGTCACGCGCCCCGTTGCCAAGGGGACGCTGGCCCCACGCTCCTCAGCAGTGGGAAGGGCACCTGAGCGCAGGTGCCTCTGTTGCGTGAGAAATGTCCCAGAGGGGGCACGCAGCTCGACGCGAGCGGTGACATCTGGCGCGCTCGATCTATCCGTCATTATCTGAATTATCCGAAGCGCAGCGAGGGGGATGTAGCGTCAGGGCTATTTAATCCGGCGGCAAAAATTGCGATATTGATTTTAGAGATAAATATTTCGCCATCAACAGACGCCATCTTGCGCAGAGAACGCCAGCTAGTGTGACCACAGGCAGATTGAACAAAATACCCACAAAATGTGTTGATCAGTGGTCAGCAAAAAAAAAGCGTTTTACTCAAAGCCGCATAAGCAATATTAGGCTAATAATTATTAATTACATAGCCCACAACAATAAGCAGCCGTAATGAAGACAAAAACACATTTTTTATACTAAATTACATAAGTAGAAAGCTTATCCAATTTTCATGCACTAATAAATTTAAACTTAAGGTTTATTTGACTGATTTCAGGAAAATTGACGAATCAAGTGTGATTGTTGTCTACTAAGAAGTCTAAATATAGTTGCAAAAGCCATAGGCATACTCTAAAATAAATATAGAATCCCAAAGTGGAAATCAAACTTAATACTTTGCATTTGGCATGCATCTACAAGCAGTTTGAGCATAAATTGCACAACTATTTCCGAAAGACAATGTGTTACACATGGCTAATGTGACGCCAGTAAGACTGTGTTTGCACTTCACAACCCATTATTATGTCTAAATTTCACGACAAATTTATAATGGACACATAAAGAACATCAAAATTATAGGCGCGCAAAGGGTCCTAAAGGATCTAGAGACATTTTGGTAAAACCTTGTCAAAATGTAAGCCACCTCCGAAGGCTTAATGGTTAGATAAATTAAGCAAGTTTCATAAATGCTATCTGGTCACATTAGCAAAATTATGCCACTGCAAGGGTTATATCACTAGATTTATGTGTATTTGAGCGATTTAGTGATCTGATTTTTGAACGCAATCCCCATATATATCGGGATATTTTGTATAAAATGGCCAATGGGGGTCACTAGATGCTGTATATCGAGGCACGTATGAAGATAATGGGGCTTGGCCCACGGGCCAAACCAATTGCCAACCGTCAACAATTGATCGACAGGGTCGTGACCCTTTCATATCCGATCATAATAAGTAACAACGATTACCCATAATTCAAATTAACTTCAGTTTTTGATAAAATATCCTCTTTGGTGCAGAATTGTGCAGCTAATGCTAAGTGATTATATACTAACTCAATGAGCTAATGCATGCGTGTTCTAGGCCTTATATTTCCGTAATATTGCGTATTTTATAATGGCTGCTGGGGATATATATATATTCAATACCCAGAAGCTAGTGATATTTATTTAAATTTTTGGTTCAATGATGTCACTACATTATCGGCGCAACATGGCAGTCGGCCAAGAGGATGAATCAATAATTTGCCGGATAAATATTTGGTCCTAATTTTCATAAAACAACAATTAGAAATTAAAATGAAAGGTTTGCATTAACTTCTTTATTGATTTAAACTGTTCTTTATTATCGTTACATTCTAGAAAACAAATGATGACCTTCGCACGCTGTATTATTGCATTAAATTAGTTAGGAACGTTTGAGCTTATTTTATTAGCCGTGTGAATAATTCAGCATTGATGATGGCGTTATTTGTAACCTAATACATTTTCGTCTATTTATGAATTCACTTTGTTCTGTAAAGAAACCAGCAGTTCTTCTAGTTAGATCATATTTGCGTGACTGATCTGGTTGCCATATACTGCCGGGGCTTTGGTAGATAGTAAAATACCAATCGACATTGGATGAAATATGAGAAACCTGTTTGTGTTATTTACAGAAACGAAAATGGCACTCAGTCCAAATTAAACGTTTAGAAATCAAGAAAAACTTTGAAAGGAGAAGGAAGGTCTGGGAACAAGAAATTTAGTTCTTAATCTCTTACCTTATTATGGATTACCATAATAAGGTAATCTTACCAGGGATTATGCCCTGAGAACGATTAATTTACCAGCGACTGACTTTAGATACGTTAGTGCTACATCCAAATGTTATTTTATTTCATGAAGAGCAGGTAATGTTAAACCAGAAGCAAGGAAAGACAAGTTCTCTTAATATCGATATGCTCAGGTCAGTTGAACTTCAATGAAGAATGAGAATGACACATCTATGATACGGATCTTTTACTCTGGCAACTACAAACTGCCGAAGGACGGTCAAAGATTTTATTTATTACCTTGCATGACGAACTTCACTTCTGTTAACAATCATCGATGATCACAGGATTATATTCGTTTCTGCTGATCGACACAAAATTAAACTTGTTAACTGTTTAGCTGAAACTGAACAAAATCAACGACCTGATCAACAAATTTACAACTATTTAATTGGATTTATCAAGAATCCATGCGAAAGTCTATTTATCATTTTGGTGAATACAAATTCTCTCATTGGTGGACCACTGGTTGACTAGCGCGCATCCGGTCCCTGATTGGTCGGCGTCAGTATGGCAGAGCTGAACGGAGATGCTCAGTCGCTGTGTGCGGAGCTGCGCGAGCTGCGCGCTGAGCTCGAGCAGACGTCGCGCGAGAAGGTGCAGGCGGCCGAGTACGGACTGGCTGTGCTCGAGGAGAAGCAGCTTCTGCAGCAGCGCCACGACGAGCTGGAGGGGCTGTACGAGGCCGCCAGGCACGAACTTGACATGGCCAAGGGGGTGTGTGGCGAGCTGATTTTTGTGGTTGTCGCTCTTTATTAGTAATACTAAGTCTTACCTTGCCTTGCGTAGCCTTTCCCTTGATCATGTTGCCATGATAGGGGCATCAAGGTATTATAGCATTGTAATGTAACAAATTATATTGTATCAGTATAGGAATATTCTTTGTGTGTTTTTTTTTGAGAATCATCGGTTAATTATAATTACTAACTTTTGTATGCGTGAAATTGATCATGATTAAAAGTGCGGTGCATGCGTGTATTGCGCTCTGGTGTGGCACATGCACATTTCTGTGATGCGGTGCGTGCTCTGTGCTGTGATGCAATTGGTGCACATGCTGTCATGCGATGCGCAGGCGCTAGACGTGGT
>JAQIWG010006812.1:0-12938 GCA_034695025.1 Chamaedrilus cognettii | reverse complement strand
CCGGCAGATGGTTCCACACGGCCTCGGACGCGCTGGCGAAGGTCCGTTGTCCGGCGGTAGACTTGAGTCCGGTCGGGCTTCTAGAGAATATTGAACCAGGCCTAGTTTGACTAATTCAAATAGACCTCTAGGCTCCTTCCCACCGGTTTGTTTTTTTGGGGAACTTAGTTGAGGACGTAGTTCTTTTTTATCAAGAGTTTAAGGAAAGTCACCGACTTAGGCCTAAATTAATGATTTGAACTAATAGCACATCGATTGAATGATGAGAAGCTTGATACTTATACAGAAGAGTTGTCATTGAAGAAAGCAAAAAGCCACAAAATCACTGCACCTTATATTATAACTGACACAACACAAAGCAAGTCCAATGCAACGTAGCAAACACTGCTTAACTAGAACGTTAATTTAACAATCGACATTTGATTCGCGAACCAACTTGAACACTGTCACGCCATGGTTTTTCTATCATGTTTTAGGACGGCGATTTGAGCTTGAGATCGTGGCAATCAATTATACCGCTTTAAACAAATTCTAGATCAAGATCTGGATGCTGATTGGATAGCATGACGTCATACCAGGATTATTAAACTTGATTGAAGCAACCACCCTTATATCGGTATTCACCATTGCGAGTTAACCTCGAGTTGACTCAGTCGGCGGATCGAGTGATCACGCTAGGCACAGGAGATTGACAACGGTCACTCTCAACTCTCCGATTGACCAACTCGAGGTTAACTCGCAATGGTGAATACCAATATTAATCGTTGGATTTTCTTAATCGTTATTTTTTATCTCTTTTCTAAAATCTTTTTTTTTGAGCTTCTTCAAGAATTTCAGTTTGTTTAGCAAAACTTGAGATTATCAGAATCAAGTTAACAGTATAGCGCTATGCAACAAATGATCAAAAACTCACACAATTGAACCGAACCTTCAAACACTACAACGAAAGTCCAGCAAGAAAATAAAATGGAAGCGATTGCATCCGCAAATGAACTATTGAGCTTGTGTGAATTATAAATCAAAACCCCCATAAAATCAAAGATACACCGTCAGAATTATATCATAGAACCAATCTGTCAAACGTTTGCACTTCAAAGATCCATTGAATCCAAAGATCCATGGGAAGATTCATCAACGAAAAATTACGATACTTTCAGACGTCTTTTATTGATATCAAAATACCTCACACAAATGCAGTCAATGCTGATCGATTTAAAGAACCGAGCAGAGGCTAGGGTACACCTCATTTCATACTTCAAGCCAAATAACTGCGAAGAAACTTTGCATTAAGAAATGAATATCCTGTTCTTCTTTTTTCTACTCTCATAGCTTTTAAAAAAGAAGACTAATTAATAAAGTTTAAGCAAGCAAAGGAACTCTTCAGTGAATTTCGAGATTAAATTAATAATTCAGCCCAACACAAACATAAAGCAAGTATGATTTGTTAGCAAATAAAACAAAGAAGGGGATTGCATCGGTAGCATCGTAATCCATTGTCGAATCAATTTGAGCCAACGATCGACTCACAGATAGAGTTAACGATATCAATCTGACTCAAAAAGAAAGATTTGGAGTCTGAATAAAGTCGCATCTTGAAGCGGATTGGATATGCTCGGTTCGGTCCCTAGCTGCTGCCCTTGGGCGGTTCGTCATCTGCAGAAAAAATCAGAACACATTGCCGTTTGAATGCAGCATGCAATTCGTTCGCACTGGTTTGAATTTAATTTTGAACACAGATATGCATGGATAGAGACACACCATCAATTCGTAAATCATTCTAAACACTGATAGCAAGATACACAATTTTCTGGCTAACTGTATAAAGCAAACACAAAATAAATATAAGTTCCAATTAAATTTTGATATATCGTGTTTACTGTTTAGTCCGTTGAATTAGTATAAAACATGTTACCAAAAACTGCGCAAAATAAATTCAATGTATCAATACGTATGGGCTCAAAAAAAATGCAAAATAAATATTAAAATCGTGTTAACTATGTTAGCGATATGCAAAAACCAGAAGAAATAAATATCTTGAAATAACAACACCATCGGAAAAATTTAAATTTTAAAGCCATCCCTATAGCTGTACAATCCATCAAACGCATCAAACCAACATGTCTTGCATTGTCAGAACTATATTCGAGAAAAAGCTACTGTATACAGAGCAGGACGACAAATCGGCAACGCAAGATGGATTGATCACTGACCGGGCTTGTTGGCGGGGTTCTTTGTGTCCGGCGTGGATTTCATTTGAGCGCGCAGCTGCTCCACAAGTTCCGGGTTGTTCTGCTGCATCTGCTGGGCTATCTGCTGCCCCCTGTACACACACCGCACCACATAAATTACATTCTTGGGGCCTGTTGCTCAAAACGTCAAAGGCAAATTTTAATCACAAAAATTTCTCAAGATAATCTTATCGTTTGCTAGCGTAAACCGTGAATCGTCACGCGCGATAAACTTAATGATGATGTCACGACGATCGGCGAATTGATTTAATTTTCCAGCCTTTCAATTAGGCTTAAATTTAAGCTAAAAGCTAGGTATGTTTTGAGAAACAGGTCCCAGGCTAATAACAGGGTTGATAGTGGATCGTTGCTAAGCCTGACTTGCTATTGTGCCATAGCAAGTCCAGGACAATTGCATAGAATTTGCAAAAAAAATTCAGCAAACAATAAACAAAAAAATTCAGCAAACAATAAACAAAAAAATTCAGCAAACAATAAACAAAAAAATTCAGCGAACAATAAACAAAAAAATTCAGCAAACAATAAACAAAAAAATTCAGCAATGCAGCAGAATTAAGAGATAAAAAAAATACTTCATAAATACTTACGCCTGAAGAATGCTTGACATGCCCTGAGGCCCCGTGCCCTGGTCACCCTGGGAGGCCGTCATCAGATTGGCCATCCTTAACAAACACATGTTAATCTGGTAATGTAATCTGGTAATATCTGGCAATATAATCTGGTAATATCTGGTAATAATCAATACGTGATGCCCCCTGTACACACACCGCATCAAACCTTATATTACCAGATATTAATAGATATGGGTTATTAATATATGGCTCAAAACAACGATTTAGCAAAGTCAATTGCACCAATTGCAATGACAATATTAACTAAGCAGATTTCCTATAGCACCATTCCTAGCCAAGGGACAAATCTAGGGTGCCTCACAATCCAATGCAGAGATAGGATAAGTTATGTGAAACAAATTAAATTATAAATTTAAGAAACATAACTCATCGCCATGCAATTAGCCATCAAATATTATTTGAGAAAATTCTTAATCAACTATCTTGGTTTAGTTATAGTTTAGAAAAAATTCCAAGTATCAAGTGATGAGCAAAAGCTGAAACTAAGAAAAGTTATATATTATATAGTCAAAAAAGCCAAAATACGCCAGCAATACATGCTAAACTACTTCAATACTCACATGCTCTGCATCTGAGGATTGGCCATCATCGAAGTCGCCTAACAAAAAGATAACCGCCTTCCATTATATTGTGCATGCACACACATGATATCATTCTACAGAATTTTGAATATAAACAGAGCTAATAAACTACGCGTTTTCCAGTACATCGCAAGGGATTTATTGTCAGGATTTATTGGACAGGAAAAAATCGGTTGTCCTACGGCAGGCTCACCAATGATAACTTCCCTGTCTCCGACAACATATATTCAAACCCGTGTTCAAGCTGCGACTCATACCACTAAAAACGCTGAAAATCGCTTAACTTATACAAAACTCATCAAGAGACACGTGAAACCTAAATTTAACTTCTCGACGCGCGCAAATGCACGCAAAAAAGTCTTTTGGCGATTCGTTTCCAAATTTTGTTCGACTCAGAACCGGCACTGGCTACATAGCACATATAGCACAACATACATCGAAGCAAATATTCTAAATTCAACTCTCCACAGAACAACTGCAAAAGAGAGCAGGGCATCAGACCATGTTCATGAGCGCAGGGTTCTGCAGCAGGGAGGATAGGTCCATGCCACCAAGATTGAGGCCTCCCATGCCACCCGCACCCCCACCGCTTCCCTGGAAACAAAAACAAAATAAGCAGGCCTACACCAGATACAAATAAAAAATACAAAAAAGGTAATTAACAAAATACTCAAGAGAACAGGGCCGATCTGTCAGTTGCAAAAGTAAGATTATTTTAAAAATATTGAGTGTTTACCAATGCTAAGGTTAATTTAATTTCAAACGAGACAACAATGACACTTCACGAATCCATTGCATGTTTTTTTTTGCACGAAATATTTTGTTTTAAAATGTGACCGCAAAAAAAACCAAATCGGGCTAAATCTGTTTTTTGAAAATCCAAAACGGGCTAAATCTGTTTTTTGAAAAACCAAATCGGGCTAAATCTGTTTTTTGAAAAACCAAATCGGGCTAAATCTGTTTCGGAGCATAGCGTACCGCTGCCTCTGCGTCGCGCAGACTCTGATCTGACTGGCGCAGGTTGTCGCGGTAACTATCATTGACCGGGTCCATTTCCAGCGCACGCCGGTAGCACTCGCGCGCCTCCCGGTGCTGGCCGAGCGCAGAGTGCGCGAGTCTGGCACAACACGCAGAAAGACACGGCGTTGCAAAAAAACAGAAATCTCTGGCGCTAAATGAAGCGGCGTTGTCAATACGCGACATATATGTATTTCTATGAAATTTGCAGATTAACAATAACGTTCCGCCAATCAAATTTCAATTACAAAAGCACTGATGACTAAATTTCACTCACAATGGTAGCGGAATATTTGAGGCTAACACTGTGAATGCTCGACTCGTACACCGCTTACGCTAGGCCGTGCAACAGCTTATAAGAGGCTTTCATACTGTCAACAACCTTAACACCAGTCATGCAATGAGAACTTACTATAGAATCTGTTCGAAGATTCAAAACATCTGTACAAACATGTGATCAAGAAAACTGCATCAGCTTGTGCAAACCAATTCCTGTCTTCAAGCGAATAGTAAATATTATTCGTTTAAAAAATGTGTTAGAAATATACAAATGTAAGATAAAGAAACAGTTCGCACCCCTTTCTGCCAAAGGCCTTGCTGTACTTGGGATCGAGAGTGAGCGCGGTCTTGCAGTCTTCTATGGCCTTGGCATGATCGCCGGCCTTGCTGTAGGCCGCCGCCCTGCACAGCCGTGTTCCCATTCGCTTAGAACTGCTAAATTTTCCAAATTCTTTTCCAAGAGACTAAACTATAAAAAAGTACAAAAACAACCCTAACTACAAACTACAAGAGACTAAACTACAAAAAGCAAAACAAACACGCATATCAGTCGGACAAGCAAGAGGATGATACGTTCAAAACTAAACTTGAACAGCGCAGTCAGCACTTTAATTGCACAGCAGCATCAAAATTACCCGACCAATCCCAAAATTACCTGACCAATCCCAAAATTACCTGACCGATCCCAAAATTACCTGACCAATCCCAAAATTACCTGACCAATCCCAAAATTACCTGACCAATCCCAAAATTACCTGACGCTTCCCTTACCCGAGATTGCTATATATAACAGTCCAAATATCTTATATAACTATTACAAATCCATTCATACATCATATGCAAATTATCAACTTGCTACATGCAACGAGTAAAAAATCCATGAATCGCCAACAAAGGACGACACTTGCCGATTGCAGTAGTAGACTGCGTTCCTGCCGTCCAGCTGAATGGCCCGGGTGTAGCAGTCTATAGCGGCCTGGTGGTCGTCCTGCTTCATCAGCTCATTTCCCTCCCCCTTTAGGCGTTCGGCGGCGTCGCGGTCCGCCACCGACGCCGTCGGAACATTCTAGAACATGACGCAGTTCCGAAAAGTTTCAGAAAGTTCTATCAGCTTCCATAACGCTCCCTAAAGTTCTATAAACTTCTACAATGTTCCATAGAGCTCTATAAACTTTTATAAGGCTTCATAGCACCCTGCAGGCTGGGGAACAAAGAATTGACTTGCAGCCCAGAGCTCCCCGGGCGAGTCATAAAAGACGGCTAAAAAAGGGGGAGCGGTTCTGTGCGGGCTCTCTTGCACAGAATTGGACTGTCTATAGTCCTTGTGCTACACACAAAAAAACAAAAAAATCATAAAGCTCTATAAACTACCATGAACTAACTATTAAATGCAGGTATGATGTAAAAGAATCGTAGCGTGCCTCATTTACTTCATAGAAACTTTATTAAATAAGGGCCCGGGGAGCTCTGGGCTGCAAGCCAATTCTTTGTTCTCTCGCTTTCAGGGGGCTGAAAAAACAGACCATCTGTGAAAGTCCGGCGGTAAAGATTTGCGGGAGAGCAGCAGGGAGGGGGTAGCGAGCCGCCGCGTCCACGTCTCGGATGCTGATTCCATACGCCGACTCCAGGCACTGAGTCGCGACTGCGCGCAACGAAACTGGCCGTAAACTTTCATAACAAAATTAACATATAGTTCATCCTTTTATCACTCAGATTACTATGGCACCTGTGTAATAAATTTGAAGTATCACATTGAAACTAAAGATACAAATATAATAATTGTAATGCAAAATATTCTACACGCATTCTGTCTACAGATGTACAACATTCTAAATTCAATTACCAAAATTACCATAACTGAAAATGACTACCTTCCAGACTTTCGATGGCATCAGGATTTAGGTCGGGCGATCGTTGCTGATCGTCAAAAAACTGAAGAATGGAAAGTATGAGATGTTTCGGATCCGCCATGATTCCCCTTTGATCCAAAAATGTTCCTATATCCAATAGGCTAGCTCTTTCGAGCAACTGTAATCAACAGAACCTTGAAGAGTAATCATGACATACAATAATAGCAACATCTATGTTTACTATTAAAAATGCAAAGAAATACTATTCATAAATAAAAGCGGCTGATGCTGCGCAACTGGCGGTAGTACTAAGTAAGCAACTGAGCTGCTCTGAGCAGCTCAGGACGTCAGAGGTGGATGAGGAAGTAAGAGGAAGGACGGAATTTTGAGGTTAAATTGTTATTAGATCCAGTGCAACGTCTTTATTACAAATTAATAATAGTTTTGGTCCAGTGCAACGTTTTCATTCAAATTAAGCACTAAGGATAAAATACGTCATGAATGTAGAGCCAGGATTTGTTAGACACGTCCGCTGACACACGCATGACATACTGCTCACAACTCATTTATTTAAAAATCAACTGCTTTCTGAATGAATATGATCTAAGACTGCGCCCGTCCGCCGGTTTTACCAAATTTAGGAAGGAAGTTCTATTGAAAATACCGATTTAAAACAACAATTTAATAAAAATATAACAAAAAACCTTTCAGCGGAGAAAGAATTTAAATCAAGAACAGAGGGGTCAACACGAAAATGAATCATTAACATTTATTCTTTTTCCGAACAGCGTTTTATATTTCACCAAGGCCTTACACGATCGAACTTCAGATCAGAAACTTACATGACTATGACTCACCCATGGGTCATATGTAGGTTTTCCAAATCCCCGTGTGGACCACAGTATGTGGATCACGTGTGAAAATCATGTGTGTTTTCCGTAAGGGCACGCTGTAACACTATCGAACCCGTACTGTTGATCAGCGGTTACGTTGTCCGTTACAAGAGGCCTAGGCATGAAGTCTATAATATACCTACGTCATCTTCAAATTTATGCCCGGCGTATGACTATTCCTAACGGTTTTATGCACCTACGGCCATGCAACTTGATGCAAGCCTATTGCCGAATTGCCTGTCTGAAGAGTGTCAAATGGCTCAGTTCCACTAGTGAGGAAACAAGTGGGATACTACTCTAGCCCTCCTCCAACTGTTATACTCCGCGTAGGCTAGGCTAGGCATCATTAGCTAGGCGTCCCGTCATAAGCGCGATGTCTGCGAGAAAGAAGGAGAAGGAAGATCCGTTGCTGTTGCCGCTGTCCCCATCCTCCAGTTTCACAAAGTCCCGTGCAGTGTCTGCCCTGATACGCGACTCCCGACAAAGCACAGACCTGGCGTCGTTGAAGGATCTCGCCAGCAGAGGGGACGCTGTGGTTAGTGGAGTAGTCGGGCCCGTGGCGTGCGGGGGCAGGGGCAGTGTCCTCACATGCTTGGGGTCTCTGCATGCGCTCCCCCTGCTCTCAGAAAATTGAACATTAACCTATGTTGTTTGTCTCTTAGCTCTTTGTGGAAATAAAGCATACGCCCCTCGGCTCGACTGTTTCCAGATGGCGCCGGCTAAATCGCCAGTGCTGTGCATGTGTTTTTTGATGGTGCGACCTCAAATCTCGCTCCAGCTAGGCAGTAGCGGATATTGTGACTACGGCCCTAGGCGAATCTGATCCAGAGTTAGCTGGACTGTGAATGCTGACATAGGTGTCGTGGTTGATCCAGCTGCCAGCGGCGCTTCACTAATTAAATGAAGGAGATACGAGCATCTCATAATGTCGAGGAATGTACAGCGCCCTGGAGATGACTGAGCTCACGACACGGCGCTCCATAAGTTGTCCGAGCAAAAAAACACCCCCAAGCATAAAATCCTGCGAAAACCCCTGCTGTTGATGGTGATGGCAGGAGGAGGTGGTGCAGATTGAGACGAGAGAGAGGTGGAAGAGCGGATATCAGAGCACGCTCGCCCTGCTAGGGTCAACACTTCACTACTCTGCCTTCCTCAAGTTCTCGACGTTCGCCTACATCACCGCGTCGAACAAGGGTGGAGGTAGGCTCAACAAACTTGAACTTTTTTTAAGCTCAAAAAATTCGAACTTTTTCGCTAGTAGCCGAAGGTCCGAGCGTCACGGGCCGCCAAGCGTTAGGCCCGATGGCATCACGGGTCAGATTTCATTGTTTTGGCGCACTGACTGAACCTTTAATTAGACTGGATTTGTTCACGCTACGCATGCACTTTCAGGAACGTTCCTCTACCTGTATCTCGTCGTCTTGATGTTCATTGGGTTCCCTCTCGTGCTGCTGGAGCTCACTCTGGGTCAGTTTAGCGGCGTGGGGGCCGCCAATATCTACTGCATCTGCCCGCTCTTCAAAGGTGATTTATACAGGGTTAGATTTTCCGGGGGGGGAGGGAGGGTTGGGGAGTTAAACCCCCCTAGTTTGCATTGGAACCCCCTAGTTCACTAAAAGTTGCTGTCAGCAGCCCCTCCCCCCCGTTCGTGAGGTTGGACTGGAGGGGAAAAAAGTCGACCCCCCCTAAAGTTTATTTTCAGCGAATCTAACCCTGAAGGTATAAGCAGCTCAGTGGCGTCGCTAGGGGGTGCGGGGGGGTGCAGACCGCACCAGGTGACGCCATTTTAGGGGGGCGACGCCCAAATTTAAGAAAAAGTTGAGGGGAACAAATAAATTATCGAGCATTTTGGTGTGATGTCTATTTATGTTAAGAATGACCCAAACCATGACAATTACTGCTAAGAATGTATTTAAAAATTTTGGTCAGCACCCGCCCCCCTATACATGTAGCTATCGTAAATAGTGCACTAAATTGCAGTCTATATTTGACAACAAAAATCTGAATACAGCGACCGAAATAAGGCTGACGAGCAGTGGTTAACGTGTCTCGGGTGACCAGTGGGAGCGCCATAGTTTCCTTATCAGGATCAGTTTCTTTCTCCTTTCTTGGCGGAGCTTCTGAGCGGGGGGGGGGGGGGAGGTGCGCTACTTTTTTGGAGGTACTACTTTTTGCCACATAGTTACAAAGTTGCTGTTTAATAATGTTGGAGGTTATCAGATGAGGTTATCAGAGGTTTGTCCTCCTAAAAAATGAACTTTTTAAGATTTATTGATTTTGTGATTATTATCTTTTTAATTTTTTCACCCCATCCTAAGGAAATGAGCAGGAACGCTAGTCTGAGCACTGGGAGGGTCTGCTGCCGTGCGTTCCGCCCGCTTGTCAGCAGTGGGAGCGCTCCTCTCAATTTTGGGATCAGTGGTAGCGCCGCTCCCGTGCGCTCCCCCCCACTTTAACCACTGCATATAAGATATGAAAATGCTAGAAAAAGATAGAAATGGAAAATGAGAAAAATGACAGGCGTGGTTATTTCCGCAGGAATGAAGTATGCATCTCTGGCGCTTCAGTTCATCAAGGCCCTCATAATTCACGTTGAGGCCGCCTGGTTCCTCACCTACTTCTTCAACATGTGGACGAGCGAGATGCCCTGGCTAACCTGTGGAAGCCTGTTTCATAGCCCGGGTAGGCCCCTAAACTAGGGTTGCCAGTTCTTTTTCTTCCCCTGCGAGTCTACTGACCGTGTGTAGTAACGAAGACTATTACAGTCCAATTCTGTCCCTCGGCCTCGGCTTTACCAAGCACAAAACCGCTCCCCCCTCTTAAGTCGCCTTGTGCAACTCGCCCGGGGGGCTTTGGGCTGCAGGTTAATTATTTGTTCCCGACCTGCAGGGGTACTAGGGTTGGCAAATTTTCATCGCTCAATTAAGGGACACTAAATGATCAACATGCATGGCAGCATGATGCAATTTTCGCTAATTTGCATGTAGTACATTAAACAAACTACAGGACATTGTAGTTAACTAGATTTCATCCAGAGATTTGCGCACAACTGTAATAAAACACAATCGAATACTAGCGATTTGTGCCACCAGGATTAGGATTCCATTTATTATTTATCAATTTCTTGATCCAATCTTTCAAAACGTGACAGGCTTGTCGTTATTGCGTGATGAATATTTAGGCCCAGGCCCAAATAAGGGACCTCTAGCGTCCTTACGGGACAACTGGCCTCAAATAAAGGACGTCCCCAAAAATCAGGGATATCTGGCAACCCTACACCCGCCCCCTCCGTATCGGTGGCATGTTGGTTGCATGCTGTCCGTGTGTGCGGTTGAGCAGACTGCTTTGACAAGCCGAGCTATCGCGTATGCCAGGCGGACCACTCTCGCGTCACCTACAATAGAACCTGCTACGACAAAAAGGAGCTGCCGATGACCGAATCGAAGATTGTGGCACTCCGCAAGAGCGCCGGAGAGGAATTCTTCTAGTGGGTAGCGAATCTTGTAGTGGGTAGCGAATCTTCTAGTGAGTAACGAATCTTCTGGTGGGTAGCGAATGTTCTAGTGAGTAACAAATCTTTTAGTGGGTAAAGAATGTTCTAGTGAGTAACGAATCTTCTAGTGAGTAGTGAATCTTTTAGTGGGTAATAAATCTTCTAGTGGGTAACAAATCTTCTAGTGGATAACGAATCTTCTAGTGAATAACGAATCTTCTAGTGAGTAACGAATCTTCTAGTGGGTAAAGAATTTTTTAGTGAGTAACGGTCTTCTAGTGAATAACAAATCTTCTAGTGAGTAGCTAATCTTCTAGTGAGTAACGAATGCTGTAGTCAGTGACGAATACTGTAGTCAGTGACGAATACTGTAGTCAGTGACGAATACTGTAGTCAGTGACGAATACTGTAGTCAGTGACTGATACTGTAGTCAGTGACTAATACTGTAGTCAGTGACTAATACTGTAGTCAATAATATTGTTTGCAACAGCCTGCAGGTGCTCGGACTGCCAAAGGACTTTGACTCAAGGGACGCGTCCCAGGACGCATTCACGTTTTTCAGTTCGCTCCAGATCAACTCCGTCATATACGTCATTCTCGCCTGGCTTCTCTCTCTCATCTGCGCCCACCGCGGAATAACCCTCATAGGACCGGTAGTAGCCGTAGTAATTAGAATATAGAAGTAATGCGAGTGAACGGTCCGATGTTTATGTTTTGTAGTTCATAATTAACGCCATCTCGTTATTGAATGCGTATTTGAGGTCTTGGCAGTTGCCCGGCTTAGATAACCGGATTTGGGTATTTATGTCAATTTATGGTCAATTGATAGTCGCGTTCCTAGTAATTTGATGTAACTTGAATATTTACCTGCACAGTTTTTGATTGCATCCGTTTCTTTCGCACCGCCCTTGCCTTATTGCGCGGCTGCTCAGAGGAAATTGTCGTGAAGTGTCGCACCGATTGGCATGAGCGGGCGCTCAGGGTGCGTCGCACCCAGTCTCTCATGCCTGTGTTTCAAGTCACTGTTTGTCAAACTGAGTTGTTCAATGTCCTCGAAATAAAAATGTATTGATTTTGATCATTCAATCTGCCCCAAGTCCCATTAAGGCGGAGTGACATTTTGTCATCAGAAGCCGGATCAGGTCGCCTACCGGTAGAATTCTTCAGCGATCTCACCCTGACGACCCAAGGTATCGTATTGCGTCGTCAGCGATGACCACTCGTCTCTGAAGACGCGTCTTCACACAAGCGATGGTTATATATTGCTATACATGGTGGTTATTGGGAAGACGGCCTGATCCCACTTCTGATGATCCAATGTAACTCGAGCATTAAGGAACTGTCACTGATCGGTTGATGTCCGTTTCTATCTTGTATGTGCAGCTGGTGTACGGCATGGTTACCATACCTCTCGTGCTGCTGATCATCGTGTTTTGCTACGGAGTCTCCCAAGAGGCTGCGCGGAGCGGGCTGGTATTCTTCTTCACGCCCGACTACTACGCTCTCGGAAAGGCTGACGTACGCTGCGACAAATTCTGTCCCGCTTTGAAGCATATTGCTAAAGATTATCTAAATATCTGTCGTAATTCCACCAATTCACCTATTTAAGCGAATGATATCTTTTCCATCTCCATTTGTATGACATTTTTTTTGCCGCGTTGCAAGTGCAATATGCATGCATACCGCGTCATAAGTTTGCCAAATGTCGAATATAGAAGAAACAGTCAATTTGATTTCAAGTTGAAGTACCTTCCAAAGACTTTATAGACTTTTTTACAGTTTATCGCCGTTCGATGGCCTTGCTGTAGAGAATAGTGATATTGCGTCTCTCTCGTAGGTGTGGTACTACACTATAGGCCTGTGCCTCGTCTCTCTCGTAGGTGTGGTACTACACTATAGGCCTGTGCCTCGTCTCTCTCGTAGGTGTGGTACTACACTATAGG
>JAQIWG010006811.1:0-12940 GCA_034695025.1 Chamaedrilus cognettii | reverse complement strand
TCATCAAAGGATGTATCATTAGTAGGTCATTCATCAAAGGATGTATCATTAGTAGGTCATTCATCAAAGGATTTATCAAAGTTGCACCTGCAAATATTATTTTTATCATTTCTCTGTTCTATTCTAAGCAGCTTCTTTCATGTTTTGTTTATAACTATTATTGGTGATAAAGTGTTAAATTGTGTAGGCAGTTTCATAGATATTTTAATTCATTAGCCATTAGTATGGTTGTGAACTCAACTCTGATCAACTTCTGCCCTTTGATTCAATTCACAATTGCACAGACTACCATACTTGAAACGTCATCGCATTTGAACTAAAGCACAATGATATGTTTCAGGTTTCCCTGGTCAGCCCGGAGCGTTGGGTCCCAATGGCCAGCCAGGCCCCGCAGGCAGCCCCGGACCACTAGGCTTCCCTGGCCCAGCCGGTCCACTTGGCCAGGCAGGGGTGGCAGGTGTTGCTGGCCCCAAGGGGTCGGTTGGACAGGCTGGAGGTGCAGGGGCCCCTGGCCCGGCCGGTGCCTCAGGGCCTGTCGGCCCTGCCGGTTTCCCTGGTCAAGCTGGCCCCTCTGGGCCCCCAGGACCCACAGGAGACGCTGGGCCTAAAGGATCCATTGGCTCCGCGGGTCAGTCGGGACCCGCAGGTCCTGTTGGTCAGGTTGGACCCAGCGGGCCAGCCGGGCGCAAGGGCCCGTCAGGGGGCACTGGCCCCGTGGGTCCGTCGGGAAACATCGGTCCTGCAGGAACTGTGGGCAACTCGGGGCCTAGAGGCGTGACGGGGGCTTCAGGAGCCCCGGGAGATACAGGCTCGCCAGGGCCTTTGGGCCAGCAGGGGGTTCAGGGAGTGGCCGGGCCAAGCGGGGTCGTGGGCAGCAGCGGTCAGCCCGGGCCCAGTGGCCCTGCGGGGAATGCTGGCCCTGCGGGCGATACTGGGGACACAGGGGCCGCGGGCCCGCTGGGGCCAGTGGGGCCTAACGGGCAGCCAGGGCCGGCGGGCGTGGCAGGGCTGAAGGGAGTTACAGGGGGCTCTGGCGCCCCAGGAACTATCGGTGAGTTGAAAACAAAATTTACTAATTTAGGGTTGGTTACCCTAACCCCTAACTTCAACTTAACCCTAGCAAAATCTAACGCTAGCCTTAGCTAACCCTAACCCTAACTTAAGCCTAACCCTAGCCCTAACCCTAGCTCTCCCTAACTTAATCCTAACCCTAGTTGAACCCTACCCATAATCAAACTGCTTTATTTATATCTTTTTGTCATTCTTTTTTCTTATTTTAAATTAATATTTTTTACAACGAGGTTTTAGATATACGATATTTACATGATAATTTACATTTCTGATCAAATCGTATTATGACTGATGTATTGTACAGGCAATGCGGGTCCACAGGGCCCCGCTGGCCCCTCGGGAGACACGGGCCCTGCAGGCCCAGCCGGGCCCCAGGGCCCTACCGGGCAGATCGGGCCTGTGGGCCAAAAGGGCCCCTCAGGACCGAGCGGTTCTCCTGGACCTAACGGAATTTCAGGAGCATCAGGGGGGCCAGGGCCCGCAGGGCAGCAGGGGCCCGTCGGGGCTCCCGGGGCCACGGGCCAGCAAGGGTTTGCAGGTCAACCAGGGTCAAAGGGTCAGATTGGACAGCCTGGGCCGAGGGGTGCTTCAGGTGGGCTTTGCATTGTTTCTTTAGAGCATCAGTTTCATCGTTGACTTTATGTAATACTATTTTAATTTTTTTCCTTCTTGCTTTATCCTCTCAGCACATATCATTTTGATCAAATTACCAGTTTTAAATTGCAATCAAATTGCAAGGCTGTGCAGGTTGATGCTGTTCAATGGGACTGGGAGATAAATGATTCCGCATTGAGTGAGTCGACAGAAATGGACCTATGTCATAATAATTAACATAATTTATTCATTCCAGGATTCTTTGGTGCGGCGGGTCAGCCCGGGGCCACCGGTAACTCCGGGCCCACTGGTCCCGCCGGGCAAAAGGGCGTTTCGGGAGTAGTTGGCCCAGTAGGGGGCGTAGGGGCCTCAGGGTCCCCTGGACAGCCAGGGCCACTAGGGCAGCCTGGGAGTCAGGGTACCCAAGGGGCGTCGGGCGCTCCAGGTGATACCGGGTTCTCTGGAGGCCCGGGTTTCGCGGGACAAGCGGGACCTCAGGGAGCCACAGGGGGTGTGGGGCCGACGGGTAACTCAGGGGTTGTGGGGGCCATCGGGCAGCCGGGACCTGCTGGAAACATAGGTAAGCGTTAACATCAGCCTTATGCGCTATGCTTGATGACTTAAATCTTCTACTCAACGTTGTCTGCTTCAAAGTTATAAGATTTAGATTTTTTATTTATTTTATGAGGAAGGTTAACAGAATGAAATTGCTGTGTTTTTTATTTTTTTATAATGATGTCAACTACTGATGTATTAAGATCTTCAAAGCGCAAAATTGAAAGATTCATCTAATAGTTAATTGTTGGTCTTGCGTTAGACTGTCGATATGATGATCATTACGGGACTCTTGGCTTTTTGTCTTCTTCAGTGTTCTGCCACATGGCAGGTCTTTGGTGTCTAAACCTTCCACCCTAGCCGAACGTCGACCCTTTTCTTCATCTCCGCATGCGATTCCTTTTCAAGCAGGTCGTTTATCATCTCGACACGTGGCCTTCCCGCTCCTCTCTTCCCCTTCATTCTTTCCTTCATCACAGGCTTTATGAATGCGCATGGTTTGACTGTTCCAGGACCCTCTGGGGTCCCTGGGGGACCAGGCGACACTGGGTCAAGCGGGCCCCAGGGCTTTGTTGGAGCCCCGGGTGTGGCAGGGCTGACTGGCGTCTTGGGCCCTGCAGGCCCTGCAGGTCCACAGGGCCCCGCCGGACCCAATGGGCCTGCCGGGGGGCCTGGGGCAACGGGTCAGATTGGACCGGCGGGTCAGAGCGGGGACATTGGGCCGTCGGGACCAGCGGGGCCTAATGGATTCCCTGGCATTGCAGGCAAGGCTTCAGGAACGATTATGACTTTTAATTAGTTCGAGGAATTAATACGCGAATAGAATAATAATTTAATGTGTTCTATTGTTAATGCGTCTATTCTATTTATTCGATTCTAAACATTGCATGCTAATTCTGATAAAGTGATGTTATATTGTAATTTTGTTGTTAATTCTTGCTATATCCAATTTAACCGTCGCCATACATTTTTTCTTATGCCTTTCAACGACACATATCAGATAGATTGTATATTTTTTCTTCCTCAACAGGCAGTGTAGTATATTGACAACAGTATACAGTAGTATATGAACTCCGCCCTTCTTAGAACATACATAAAGCTGCCAGTCTTGTCATGCTTATACCCTCGTGTGATCCCAGGGACACCGGGTCAGTTGGGCCCCACTGGCAGCACTGGCCCCTCTGGATCCTTTGGAGCAATTGGCCCCGTCGGGCCTGTTGGGCAGAATGGCTCTATTGGCGCCCCGGGCGCACGGGGCCAGCTTGGCCCCAACGGGTTCACTGGATCCACCGGTTTACCGGGGGCCACCGGAGACCTCGGGCCTCAGGGGGCCATTGGATCGTCAGGGCCCGTGGGGCCATCGGGCGTCACTGGAGCCTCAGGCCCTATCGGAGGTCCTGGGCCTGTTGGATCACCGGGCCCGTCTGGGCTGCGGGGCGAGGCAGGATCTCCGGGGCAGACAGGAGCCACTGGGGTCCAGGGCCCTAACGGTCAGTGCGCTCTCTGCTGTTTGCTGCATGGGTTGTCTGCTTATTGTAGACCTACTACGGAAGGTGTCGTTGAGAAAGTTTGCTGAGTGATCGCTGACGCTGATCGCAAGATATATACTGTTGAACTATATCAGCACAGCCATTGTAACGTAATCATGCCTGCCACGATATAGTAGCCTGGTGCCACGATATAGTAGCCTGGTGCCACGATATAGTAGCCTGGTGCCACGATATAGTAGCCTGGTGCATGCGGCATGTACTTACTATATACAGTGAAGATGAAAATGAAACTGGCTTTATGATACATTTTAAATTTTATCTTTTAAAATACCGTTAAAGCTACAAGTTTACGTCTGCAAACTATATAAAAGTTCATAAAATATGTTATGAAACTTGTGTTGCCCAGTTAAGGTGAACTCAAGTTAAGTTATTGTAGATTACTTTAACAGCTATCCATCTTCACATCGTATCATCACTTTTACATTGTGCAGTTTCTCATTTTATTAAAACGGCATATTGACTGTTGTTTGTTTGCAGGGTTACCCGGGCCAGCCGGGCCCTTTGGAGCCATTGGGGGCCCGGGGCCCATTGGCCTGCTGGGACCCCCTGGGGGTCCAGGGATAGCGGGAAGCAGGGGTGCTCCGGGAGGGACGGGTCAAGTGGGTAACACGGGACCGGTGGGTCCCACAGGTTTCGCCGGGTCTCAGGGACTCGCGGGACCGAACGGCCCCTCGGGGGGGACAGGGAGGGCGGGCCCCCTCGGGCCCAATGGACCCATCGGTAATTGATCACTGGAACACGCGGGCTATACGTGACATAATATATGTTTTTTACAATTAGTTAATAAGCTATTCAGAATTTGTAGATTTTGTCTGGGATATTTTCTCTGAGGCCCACACGTTGCATCTGGCACAATAATTTTCATCACGCTATATATATTTGATTGACCATAACCTGACTAAGTACGCGCAACTCTGCACATTTTTGTGACTGCTCTGTTCATGCAAGATTCCATGAACTAATGAACTGCAAACTACCATGGAAGCCAAGCTGCTAAATTATTTTAAATGATGAGGTGTACTATACCAATCATAGCTCGCTATTATTCTGCGATATGCTTGCTGTCTGTCTGTCATACCCATCTGTCCTGTCTGTCCATCTGTCCATCTTGCTGTTTGCAGGCAGCCCAGGGCCGAACGGCGCGACAGGGGCCACAGGGTCCAACGGCACCGTTGGACAGGCGGGACCTCAGGGCCAACCGGGGCTCCCTGGGGCCAGCGGGTCGACTGGCTTCACAGGCGGCATCGGTATCATTGGCCCCCAGGGCAACAAGGGCCCAGGCGGACCGCCTGGTGCAGCTGGGCCACAAGGAGCCATCGGGCCTGCGGGGCTTCCTGGGGGACCGGGCGTTGGGCTCCCCGGTGCGCCTGGGATACCAGGAGGCCTGGGACCTACCGGGACAACTGGGAACACTGGCAAGTTGATTCCTCTATGAGTTTTTTATTGTTATCTACTTGCTGCATGGGCCGATGTTGACTAAGGGCTACTGTAATGAGTTATTGGGTATAGTTGTGTCACTGTATTGTTGACTGCTTCAATTTGAATGTACCACTGAGTTAGCCATCTCACAATTTTAGCAGGATAAGTAGTTAGCTAGCACAACTACCTTTGCTAGCATGCCATTGTGTTTTTTATTTTATGGATATTGGGAATCGTAAGCTGATTCTTTCTGATTCAGTTCCTTACATCTATTCGAAGCATGGCCATATAGCTGTAGTTATAGCACTGCGTAACAGGGAGCATTGACTGCATGGAAGTCTTTTTGTGACGACCTCAGGGCTTGCAAGGTTTTGTACTAAGATCCTTGTGTGACCCGGTTTCACTGGACCTCAGGGCTTGCAAGGTTGAGTACTAAGATTCTTGTGTGACCAGCTTGGGCCTCATTCAGGAAGCGATCTTATGACAATCTTAGTCATAAGATTGCCTTAAGAGAATCTTAAGACGATCTTCTCTTTTTTATTGGAACTGAATGATGACGTCACGGCGGTCGACGATTGTATTTTATTTGTTTTAAATTTCAGTTACGAAAAAATTTGAGATAATCTTGCAAAATGTACGTGAATGAGGCCCCAGGTTTCACTGGACCTCAGGGCTTGCAAGGTTTAGTACTAAGATCCTTGTGTGACCAGGTTTCACTGGACCTCAGGGCTTGCAAGGCAACTTTGGCGCTCGAGGATTTACCGGAGCAACGGGCCCGGCTGGCCCCATTGGAGGCCCGGGCCAAAAGGGCCCCCTCGGGCCAAGCGGACTCACGGGAGGCACAGGCCAGCTTGGGCCGAGCGGCAGTCCAGGCCAGCCAGGGCCTGTGGGGCCAAGCGGGCCAGCGGGAGGGCCAGGTATGGATGCAGGGCCACTGGGCCTCTTATTGGCTCTTAGAAATGCGGAAGAATTTAAAATGTTGAAATAAGTCACAAAACTACATATTTCAATGAACATATAAACGCCTACATGTTTTAGTTGCACTTTTGTCATACTTGCAAGTGAAACACGCTTCGCCTAGATACACCTGCATCTAATACAATAGCCTCTGCTTGCTGTTACCTGATATAAGAACTATAAATAGCATGTGTAGAAATTTAAAAACTAAAAATAATATTGATGTGTCTTAATTACTAATGATACAAAATCTAAATACAATAACAATTATCGCGTAATATAGCCTGTCATTCAGTTCTCATTGACTGTCTTAGATTACATTCATGATTAAGTGATGTTCGCAAGTGCTATTCGCTGTTTTAAGAATTCCTATACTTGTATATGCTTACAATTTACGTCCAGCCAAAATGATCTAGCAAACAATTCTTTCAGGCAACACCGGCGCGACAGGGCCAGCTGGCCCCGTGGGGCCCCTGGGGCCCCTCGGGCCTGGCGGAGACACGGGATCCGCGGGCCCACAGGGCTTACAGGGCGATGCTGGCCCTCCGGGGCCAGCGGGGCCCCTTGGGTCAACAGGGGATACAGGGCCAGCTGGAGGGAACGGTCAGAACGGGGCTCCTGGCCCTCAGGGGCCCCAGGGCGGACGGGGCGGTACTGGCACGACTGGGAGCACAGGGCCTGCGGGCCAACCTGGCTTCCTAGGGGCTCCGGGGCCGAGTGGCCCGGTGGGGCCTGTCGGAGCCAGCGGGCCTCAGGGCCTCAAGGGTCCACAGGTAAAATCTGAAATCTATTTGCTTTAGAGCGTTTGAGTTATAAAAACTTACAAGTTATACGAGCATAAAGCCCTGCGAATAATAAAAGATGAAAATAGAAATGTTAGTAGGCCACGCTTCGTGTTTTAATCTGTGCAGGTTTGCCATGCACTCAGTCGGGTTCCTGAAGCCCACGTAACATTTGCATTTTTACTGTTTTTGAATGTATTTAACAAAAGTCAAATGTTTTTAATCCGAGAGCGCAGATCTAGTAACTGTTTATTTGTGTTGCTTAACTGATGTCGGTTAAATACTTCAATGTATTGCGGCTAATTGCGCGCAAGAAATTGCGTTCTTGTGCAGGAAATAAATTCTATTTATAACTTGTATCATTATCACAAACATGCTGATAATAGAATAACTTTTTGTCTTAATACGAAGTATGGTATACAATGTCATGTACATTTAAGTTAGCTTAAAATGCACATATATAACGGACAAAAAATAGCATTGCTTCATTTTGTCGCACAGGGCCAGAACGGGCCAGCTGGGAACACTGGTGCCAGCGGGCCCATTGGGCCTCTCGGACCAAACGGACCAATCGGCGTTAACGGTGACATAGGACCAGCGGGGCCCTCAGGGCCCACAGGGGGCACGGGCCAGGCCGGGCCGAGAGGCGACCCTGGTCCCCCAGGGAGCCAGGGTGACACCGGGGCGCCAGGCAACCTTGGCCCAGCGGGACTGCAGGGCAACAACGGAGACTTTGGGGCCATTGGGGCTCCTGGCTCACCGGGGTCTACAGGAGGAACTGGCCCCGTTGGATTCCAAGGCCCAGCCGGGGCCTTCGGGCCCCCTGGAGCGTCGGGACCATCAGGGGACACGGGTAGCACAGGGTTCCAGGGCCCTCAGGGGCAGAGAGGCCCTGCGGGGACACCGGGCAACACAGGCTCAGCAGGGTCTCCTGGGCCAGCGGGCGCATTTGGGCCCCCGGGGCCAAGCGGATCGCCAGGGAATACGGGAGCGACGGGCAACGTGGGGCCTGTTGGGCCGCAAGGATTTTCAGGCCAGAATGGACCGGCTGGCCCCGCAGGGCCAGTGGGTGATCCAGGCAACATCGGACAACCTGGGCCAGTGGTAGGGGAAAACTTCGTCATATGATCACTTTTTGTTCCATGAAATTTTTTACAATGAAAACTTAAAATACTGCACGCGTGTTCAAATAACAACTTTCATCACAATGAGGGATGTCGTCATCACTTCAGGAACGTTTCATTTTTGCTATGAAGCTTTAATTCATTTGGACTTATGTTGAATGTTTCAAAACTTCACTTTTTTCATCAGTGTTGACAGTTGCTACTTGCTAGTCAGTTTGTACCGGACTAGCAACCTATTACTGAGATGAGTGAGTTAGAACTATGTCTAACATTTTGTTAGATTTTGCTCTTAAGTTACGACGTTGCTCTTCTGTTCACCGCAGGGCCCCAACGGGGCAGTAGGGGTGTTTGGTCCTCCTGGGTCCATTGGCGCGACAGGGCCCTCGGGTCCAATAGGGCCCCTGGGGCCCAGTGGGCTCCCTGGCATCGCAGGGCCAGTTGGCGCTTCAGGACCCTTCGGCTCGCCGGGCTACACGGGCCCTAGCGGCTTCACGGGGGGCACTGGCCCCACGGGGGCCACTGGGTCTCAGGGCCCCACAGGAAACGCTGGGTCACGTGGGCCCCTGGGTGCCACGGGAGTGACGGGGCCTGTCGGTGGGACGGGATACACGGGACCGAATGGGGCCACGGGGCCATTGGGGGCCACCGGGTCGACGGGGCCGGTTGGTGACACGGGAATAATTGGGTCGATTGGACCGCAGGGCCAGAACGGGAATCCCGGGGCGACAGGGAGCACCGGGCCCATTGGGCCGGGAGGAAATACAGGTTTGTCAGGGGGTGTTTTCTGTAGAATTTTAAGCACATATATATATTTTATTCACACATCAGTGTAGAGACAATGCAAAAATGAAATAATGCAAACAGAACATAACAAATAATTAATTAAAATTAGCTGCCTGTAATGCGGTAAGATATGCCATATAATGTCTTTTTTTCATCTTTTTTTCTTTATTTTGCTGTACTGATTAGCCTCAGCAACATAATTTAAAGAGATGACTGGGCTCGGTGCGTTAGGTTCAACCGGCGCGACGGGTCAGCGCGGAGTCAACGGGTTGAATGGGGTCATTGGATCGACCGGGGCCACCGGGGTGCAGGGCTTCGACGGACAGAACGGACAGTTTGGGGGCACGGGGGCCACCGGATACACCGGCAGCACAGGTCTGTCTGCAGGGCTTGCGTGTCACAAGATAAAGCATCGAAATTATAATTGCTGAGTAATAAAAATTATGTCCTCTTCCTATACAGACTAAGGGCTGGTTTCTCCAACACGGATTTGATGGTGGTTCAGGATTTACCCCACCTTTTTGCATAGGCTAAATCCTGAACCACCATTAGATTCGTGTTTGAAAAACCAGCCTTAGGTGATATACATATAATATCAATGATTAATTCAAGGAAAATCAGGATATCTAAATAGTTGTTAAATCAGTCAAAAATAAGCCCCTATAGCTGTGTTCTATAAAGTTAAGAGAATAACTATGCTCTTCTCTACTTTATAACTTTCTGTCTTTCCTATTACATTCAATCAATGACTGCTGCAGTCTGCATGTCAATTTAGCATCTAGGCCTTCAGTGCAAGCGTTCACTTATTCACTACATGCATTCACTCATAGCCTATAACATTATTTTACTATAAAATAAACAGCTGTCGATTACAATGTTTTCAATTTTTGTTTCCTCCCAGGTCTACCCGGAGTCCAGGGCTACACGGGCCAGCAGGGCCAGTATGGCTACACAGGGGGCACGGGCCAGACCGGCCCCACTGGGGCCACGGGGTCTACGGGCTTCACCGGGAACGTCGGCTTCAATGGGCTGCAGGGGGTAAACGGCCCCCAGGGCGCACCGGGCAACGCAGGGGCTTCTGCGCTAGGTCAGGCTTCTGGGTTGTCTGTTTTAAAATTTGAATCAATTACACATGTATAGTTGTATAATGGTTAATCAAAAAATTGCCCGTCTTCCGCACGCTCGCCTGATTTTTTATTGTCCCAATTTTTTCTGTTGCAAGTTTTTTCTTTTTTTTTCTTTTTTTTAAGTATTTTTGTTGTTTTGCATGATGAATTGTGCTTTCGTCATTTTTTTTTTATTCTACCATGAATTCACAAATAAATTCTTCAATGTGATCAAATTTTATGTCCAGAGGTGTTGCTATCCTTCTCCCTATCTCCCCCTGTTGACTTTTATCTTATTCTCCTATCGTTTAGCCCATCTGGGTGAAATATCAAATGCTATCTTATATTATCAGACTGTCCTCCTCAATTATTATTGTATTATTGCACCTGGCGCATGTTTCAGGCCTGTCGAGTGAGTTCAGTGGAGGAGTGGGGGGAGGTCTGGACGCCAACGACGCAGAGATCTCGGACCTCAACGGTAGTGTGCGCCTGCTCGTGTTTGGCATGATCGCCTGGCTGGGGACCATCACCGTGACGGCCATCGCCATCTTTGTGGTCGTCACGCTGCGCCTGCGCCGCGCTGCAGAGGCGCTGGACGATGCAGAGACGGGCTCCATGTCGTCAGCGTCCTCCAAGCGTTCGGCGCGGTCCAACCCTGCCGCGGGGGGCAAGGGCGGGGCGCTCGAGGTAAAGGCCGCGAGGGTGCCCGTACACGCGGCACGAGGGGGAGCTGTGGAGGGGAAGGGGCCCCAGGGGCTGGGCGCGGAGTATGGAGCGCCATTCTCTGCGGCTATTCCGCGCCACCGGGATGTGATGAACGGTGGGGGGGGCGGAGGGGTGGGGGGGGGCCCTGCGGGGTGGGGGGTGACGAACATGGGTGCTGCGTTTGAGCGCGGCGGCGGCTTGGTGCTAGAGTGAGAGGTCTGAGGCCTGCCGACGAGGACGCGAGGGGGGGACAGGAAGTGATTTGGGAGTGGATTTAAACTGTGCCCGCGGAATAAAGAGTCACACAATTACAGCACTTTGAAATAGTCCAGTATACATTATGCGGTAATATTGCCCGTTGCGATCAGTTTAACACTGTGAATGTAAGCAGTAGAGAAAATGGAATGTTCTCGATGGCGCCTGCATGATTATAGGCAATGTTTGTGGATTGTAATTTTTGAATGGCATGATCTGATGGAATGGATCTGAGGTAGTTGGTGACAAACGATTGACTGTCAGTAGGATATACTTATCAGGGTGCTGTAAGACTGACCCAGTTAGTTGTGTGACCCTTTGTTTCACAGGCGTTGATTTGATCCAATATGAGATGATCATTAGACATTGCGCTATTACCAGGATCACTTGGGTACAGAGTGTCCCAAAAAGACACAATACGCTACAGAGTGTCCCCAAAAGAAACAATCCGCGCAGGTACAATGTGCTCCTGTGAGATATCCTGTCAGGCCACACGTGAATTAATGTTAACAACGCGAGTGTCGAGAAACGTGACCTTGGTTCAACGACTTCACTGTAAATTTCAAATAAAACGTGATTTGCGTTTTTACTAATAATTTATTGCATATATGTAATTAATTCTGCGCCCTCATAGGTCGCACTGTGTCTGTACTTAGAGGCTTCACGTGATAATTATTTCTAACGGAAGATAGGCGCTGTGTTCTATTCTATATTTACGATCAGCAATGAATTCCAAAATGTTCATATAGGATTTGTTTAGTCTGTAGTGATATTTTTAGAGAAGATTGTAACTGAGTCTCTATGTGCTTGAATCCAGCTTAAAACTGCCAGAATAACGACTGTTAGCTATAGCTCTGTGTAGATGGGACTTAATTGTTAGATTGCTTCGTATGTATCAGGATGTTTGATTGGACAATGGTTTACATTCATGATCTAGGAGCCGTGATCTTTTAGCCGATCAGGGTTCAGCACTTTGTGTTTGGTTATTATTTTCTTTATTACAAAATAATGTTATCCATAGTGTATAGGCAATCAGGGATAATAAAGCAGTTATTATTTTAATCATATCTTTAGCAAGAGGTAAAAAAAATCGGGATTAAAGCAGTTGCTTGTCTGTATCACAGGATCTTGTATGACAATAATTAGCATCGATGCATCGGAACTGCATGTAATTGTCTAGAACAGATTCAATGTCTTGATATTTGACTACGACTCTAATAATCATTTTTAAAGTGTTCAAGTTTGAAAGTTAGAAGTTTTAAGCAAAGTTGAAGTTTTGTATAGTAAAGTTGAAGTTTTAAGTAAAGTTTAAGTTAAAAGTAGAAAATTTTAAAGGGGAATAATGTCATGTTAAAGGATATTACTCTATACCTCAACCACGTATGGCCGTGTGTGAGGTTGGTAAGGATCTACGATTTCTTGTCATTTACAACGATACAAATTACTATTAGACGGAAATAATTATGGTATAACATCATTAACCGCGCTGATCAATACCGGAGAGCCTTATGATATTTGTATGACTGCATGTGGGTAACATCTCCAAACAATCTCACGATACTACTGTAACAGTCACAGTAATCTAACTGCTCACAATACCAGTTACAGATTCTTAAGTTGTAACTAATTCTTGTATTCAGCATCGTATCGCTCCCAATAAAAATGGATTCTATCAACGTATAATGCAAAATCTGATGTTGCCTTGTCTTTTGATCTAGAGTTCTAGACTAGTACTGCATTACTGCAGACCTATACTCTGCCTGCCGTTACTACTGAGCCTACATGCAGGTACATGTATCTGGTCCGAGCCCTAAGGCTGGTCCGAGCCCTAAGGCTGGTCCGAGCCCTCCTCTCGATCTAGAGATCGCAACAGGCCAACATCGTTAATTGTATGAGGGGCACTGCTTCACCTTGCCCGGTCCTCATAGCCAACCTACATTACCTCACGCTGCAGCGAGACTGGATGATAGGCCTCTCTAGGCTCATCCCGTGCTGTTCAGACCTCAGCCTCTCTTTCTCGCGCCCCTAACCACCCACCC
>JAQIWG010006810.1:0-12941 GCA_034695025.1 Chamaedrilus cognettii | reverse complement strand
TCATAATCCTTTTATTTTTACATGAGAACGTGCGATAAATTAACCCCAGAACTTGATTAGCCTTCTTAGCTACTTTTACACACTGCTTATCCACTTTATATTTACTACTAATAATGATGCCCAAATCTCTCCCTGCATCTACTTTTTCCAATATCTGACCATGCATAGCGTAACCATTTAAGTTATTTTTCTCCCGATACGCATTACTTTACATTTTTCCAAATTAAAACTCATTTGCCACTCTTCAGACCATTACAGCAAGTTGTATAAATCTTCTCTTTATCCTAGCTATCGTCAATTTCACAGATAAGTTGATGGATGTTTTCTGTTACTATATGCTAATAACTTGTTGCGAAGTAGCATTGCCACTGCATACGCGGGTAATTTATAGAAAAATGTATAATTAGCCTTTTACTATGCAATTTGTATTTATTTTTCGAATGATATTTTCATTATGTAGCCGATAAATTAAACTTATTTTATTGATTATTATCATCGCTGTCGTTTTTCTGTGTGAACGTACCGCTGATGGGTGTTGTTGTGCGCTATTGTTGTGCGCTATTGTTGTGCGCTATTGTTGTGCGCTATTGATTGGGTGCGGAAATGTATGGACTATGAGGTAGCTGGAAAAAGAAGTAGACGGAGACCGGAAACGACGTTGAAAGCAAGACGAAGAAGGATTTGAAAGCTAAGGGATTATGATGTGAGGATGCGATGGATTGGATGAAGTGGAGGGCGGGTTTCTATGGCTGCAAATGGCCTACCGCTACATAAGCAGGGAATGCGGCCACAAAATGCGTGTGTGTTTGTGTGTATTGCTACACACAGACGTCGTGCGCAAGGTGCGAGCATGGGTCAGATGCTGCGGCGCGTGCACGAGCTGGAGCGCGAGGTGGAGCGCGCCACGCGGCGTGTGGGGGGGGGCAGGAGGAACAGCATCCCCCGCCAGTTCACCGACCTCACCCAGCTGCCCCCAGAGATCAGCCTGCAGGTCCTGTCCCACCTCAACGCCACCGACCTGTGTCTCGCCGCCTGCGTCTGGGAGGACTTGGGCAGCGACGAGATTCTCTGGCACAGGTCTGTCTGGGATCAAATAATTGGCTTGCAGCCCAGAGCTTCCGGGCAAGTCGTAAAAGGCGACTATAAGAAGGGGTGCGGTTCTCTGCGTGGCTCTCCGCGCAGAACCGGACTGTTGTGGTCTTAGTTATTACAAGCGGTCTTTGAACTCTCAATACCAAAGCCTCCTGGCTGTTTAGGATGGAAGTTGGTGTTGCATGTAATCATAAAAAAGTGACTTTTTAAAGTTATTGTAGGACAAGCGTAGCTATGCCAGTCGTTTATTGGATAGGCAGGCTTTAATCTTATTTGACAAGTTTCTCGATTGGACAAGTTGCCAGATGAATAATGCCTTTGATGCAATGTTAATCATTTATGAAGCGTAGAATGGTACTTACAGTTTATTTGGCAATTTGGTTCATGCGTCGACCATGCGTGTATCATGTGTGCGCAGCCTGTGTCGTAACCAGTGGAGAAATGTGTCGGCGTACCGTCGACAGAACACTGCGGATTTTTCCTTTAAGCGGCTCTACATGCAACTTGACGAGGCGACCCTTACGTTCAACGCCGACTCAAAACTGGTCAGTGCTGGTTGAAATACTACAAATATTTTAATCACATTTGTTAATCACACGCGTTACCTGCGGAGACTGATGAATTTGTTTCATTCGTTTATTCGATTACGCTTATTTAAATTCCATTATTAATATCGCGGAATATTAAAAGAATATTAAACGACGCGCTTGCTTTTGAAAATAGAAATGAATGATTTTAAAAGTGTATATTACGCCGAAATGGCTAGCGATGATGAATGTCGTATAATCAGTGAGCGTGAAAGGGTGTGCCTATGTGTGCAATGCTCGAACTAATCGCTGTGCTTTGAAGTGAATCTCTTAATGTGATTAATGTATGCGGCATATGCGGCTATTTAATTTACAAGCGGATAAAAGCCGAGTCACAGAATTAGAAAATTGAGATATAAAAACTCGCTGCAATTTTTTTAATAATTAAAATGTTGACATTCTTGAGATTTTATGATGGTTGTCATTTGTTGCCTATTCAATGACATCTGGCGCTGTGGAGAAATAGTTTAAATGATGGCTGTAAGATTATATAGTATTATGTGTTATGTTATATGATATATATATATATATTATACGGTATATATATATTGATGCTTAGTATCGAGCTTCATCAAATTTATGAGTATTGATGGAGTTAAGCATGAAACGTGCGTAGCACTCTACCTGATCTTTCTAAAACAGGCGTAATGCAACTGCTCCGCCTTTAAGAACCGCGTAGGCCTATGTCGCCATAGTCGATTTTAGCGCGTAATGCTACGCCTTTCTGTTTTGAATTGGGCATGAAATTATTTGCATCTAACCATTCAAACTTTACATAAGCATACATGCTTCTAGCCTATCATTTGTATTATAATAATATATATAATAATCATCATTTTTAACATGCATGCTAATAATGCGCTATACATGCTAATAATGCGCTATACATGCTAATAATGCGCTACAGGCAAGCCTGTAACATTGTGTTCACGTTAACGCGGATTAGACCTTTATATTGGAGAGCTTTTATGGCCGGATGCCCTTCCTGTCGCCAATCGGAATAATAATTGATCCTGGATGATGATTATCGGTCAGCGACACTTGTGTGTTTAACAACCTTGCTGAAAGGCTTGTAACGCATGATTTCATAGTTGCTGGTGCCGGGACTAGAACCCAGGTCTCTGGACTCTGTCGGACGCCTCGGCCACTACACCACAGGTCCACAGCGCCTCGCTTAGCGTTTCGTTCCACGATGCATTTTTTGCATACAGATTTGCATGCATGAAAAGTTTATAACTAAACTACAAGCACTGAAGTGACGTCACAGTTCCATTGACTGCTGCGCCGCGCGTCGGCTCGCAGTGGTTGGCTGCAGTCAATTGCATTGTGATGTTAGCTCGCTGTTTGTATTTTAATTACAAACTTTCATGCATACCAATCTGCATGCAAAGAATGCATCGTGAAAAGAGACCCTTAGTTCTCACCTGGCTCTCAGCGTATTGGTTTGGTTTTGATGGCGAAGGGTTAGCACTGTGCCCCTGCAGGGCATGGAGTACTTGTTGCGGGAGGGGCTGGTGGACGACACCCCCGAGGAGATCGCCAAGTTCCTGCACACCTGCCGACATATCGACCCGCTGAAGAAACGAGACTTTCTCGTACTAAGGTGCTCCCCCTGAAAATATTAATATTAATCTTTTGTTTGCGATTAAGGTAGGACGCAATAAAGAAATAAACATAGAAACAAATATGTGGGTAACGTCTGGATTGTGGTGCAAGGACACAGTATCAGGTGATAGAGCTCACATAGTTTACTAAATTTTCTTTAATAATACGTGACGAGTCAAGCACTAACGACTGCGTTGATGCGCTGTAGAAAGCAGCAGTGTTATTAATGGCAGAAATCAATTAGTTTGAAGTCATAAAGTCATATAGGAGATCTTTTAGCCATAACTGCAACCAGCCCAAGTCAAGATATTGTCAGTTTCTGTGCTATGCCATAGTTGTCAGATTTTGCGTACGTACTAAAAGGACAAGCCCTTGTTTGTCTGCAGGCAAGATCTATTTTTGCTGAGGGCGGGATGCGCCTTGTTTCTCGCAGGCAAGACGTGCCTTGTTTCTTGCAGCAGGACGTGTCTTGTTTCTTGCAGGCGAGACGCGTCTTGTTTCTTGCAGGCAAGATGCGCCTTGTTTCTCGGAAACAAGGCATGTGGAAAGGCAAAGAAACAAGGCGCGTCGTACGCCTTGTTTCTTTCAGGCAAGACGTGATTTGTTTCTTTTCTGCAGATCGTGCTCTATTTTCTTGCAGGCAGGACGTGCTGGATGAAATCGTCAAGCTGCAGCACTTTGAGAACCAGTTCCTGCCCAATGCGCTGCGCAAGTTCTTCAAGGACACGATGCCGCCCAATGAGAGGAACGATTACCTGAGCGACCTTGTCAACAAGTTCTCTGAGCGCTTCTGTCAGTGCAACCCGCACCTCCAGCTCACGCAGGGTATGAGGGGCTCTTTTTTCTTCTTGTTCTTTAGTTAATATTTTTTTGTTTTTGAAGAAAGCTTATTCCATTGATGAGGAAGACTGAGAACTTGTTATCAGAAAACCTTTAGATTTGTTCTGTCCGTTCTGTCCTCACCTCCAGCTCACTCAGGGTACCGCTGTTCTTTCTTCTTTTTATTTTTTTAGAATTCGTCTTTTTTAAGTATCTAGGTTGTTCTGCTGATGAGTAAGTCTGAGAAGTTTGGCTGTTATCAGAAAGTCTTGATATTGGTTCTATCAGTGCAACTTCCCCCAATGGTCTCAGGTGAATTTTTAAAAGCTCCATTGTGCGGCCTCTTTGCTGTGGGGGAAGGCAACGCGCACTCATGAGGTGCACAATAACAACAGCCATGTTTTCAAACGGATTAGACATTTAGCGCCCTGGTAAGGACTGCTGAAGCTGAGTTTTTGTGGCCGGATGCCCTTCCTGACGCCAACCAAATAAATAATTATCTGGCACGGGGTTGGCGGCTAGCGACGCTTATGCGTGACATCCTTGCCGAAGGTGTACCACGGTTTCACAGTTGCCGACTCCGGGACTTGAACCCAGGTCTCTGTGACTCGCTCCGACATCTTAATCACTGCACCACGTTGCCGCACTCTAGCTCAGCTCACTTAGCTCAGGCCTAAATGCATTCAATTTTAAAATTAAGTTGTAATTTAAACCCCTCTGGTGTCCTCTATGTTTACAGCCAGATTGTACATCCGCTGCTGGTGCTGTGTTTTTGCAGACACATTGTACATCCTTTGACCGTGTACATCCCCTGATGGCGCTATTTGTTTGCAGACATGATGCTCTTTGTTTCAAGATGCATTGTACATGTACAAGATAATTGTACACCATCCTCCGATGGTGCTATTTGTTTTCAGACACATGGTACATGGTGCTGTGTGTTTGCAGACACATTCCCGACGGTGCTGTTTGTTTTCAGACACGGTGTACATCGTCTGTTTCTCTCTCATCATGCTGTCAGTCGACCTGTCCAGTCCGCATGTCAAGAACAAGATGTCCAAGCGCGAGTTCATTCGCAACACGCGCCGCGCTGTCATCGAGATCAACGACGAGTTCGCCGGGCACCTCTACGACAACATTTATGTTGTCGGGCACGTTGCGCCGAAAATATAGGTCATAGTTTGATGCTTTGCGCCAGAAAATATGGGTCGCCTTGTAATGGTTTTTGGGAAGAAATCTAGCTCAATGTTCAATATTTTGCGCCTAAAAATATGGGTTACCTTTTAATGCTTTGCGGTAAAATATATCGGCCATCGTTAAATATTTCTCGCCAAAAAATATGGGTTGCCTTTTAATGCTTTACGCCAAAATATAGGTCACCATTTAATACTTCACGCAAAAAAATATAGATTGCCGTTTAATATTTCGTACCAAAAAATATAGGTCACCGTTTAATATTTTGCGCCAAAAATATATCTCACTGTTTAATACTTCGGATGAAAGATATAAGTCACCGGTGAAGATATCGCTGCTGAAATTAGGACAGGAATATTATACTTTTTTGTTCAAATCGGGATTTGTGTGCCCAGGTCAACGGGCAAACTTTTTGTCCATTGAAATTTTGTGACATAAATATTGTTTATTTTGGCCCCAGACTGAGGCACAAATTTTGTACATCATGCCAAAGATGTAGATCACCATAGTAGAGCTTGAAGCGGCTTTATGCCAATGACAGCTGCTGAATCTACCTTGAACCGCATTGAATTTCATTGAACTAGCTAAAGGAATATAATATGAATGTAATGACTAAAAATAGCAACTTCAAATAAAAAGAAATGAAAAAATATGCAAATTTAGAATCATATTTAAAATTTGAGTTATTCTATGCTGTAAAACATGAAATTTTTGCGCGCATGTCGTTTTGGCAAATTTCTCCAATCGGTAAAACTCGCGAAAATTACATGCGCCAAAATAAGGCTGCATATGCTATATTTAATGGATGTCCTCAACAACGCATAAATTAAGTGCAACAAAATTTCAGAGAGGCAAAATCACGAATATAACATGCAGCGAAAATTTCATGTTCTACAGTATACGATGCTTTACGTAATCAGATACACAGAATGACATAGCAGCCTTAGAATCTACTTTTCAATGAACTGATTAAACTGATTTTCTTCCAACATTGGACAGATAAAATAATTGTCAGCTAACATCCGTTGGATTCATTGATTGAGCGTTGGAAATATTGAAATATTGAACAAATATATGGGCTTGGCTTTTTGGTTGAAAAAGTATTAAATTAATGTTTATGTTGATTTAATTTTTAAAGAATTAGTTTAATTTGTTGTAGAATTTATACATTTTTTGCGGTGACCGTAATTGTTTGTCGTAAAACGATGGTACGGTACTCTTCCACTGAGCTACTTAGCCTTTGAATTGCTAATATTGTTAAATTTGATTGATTTCTCTTGACTATTACTTGGAAGGGTTGAATTATTGATTGAATTGTACCGTTGAATAATCTCAATTTTTGCTATTTATTATATATTTTTGGGAATTCATTTAATTCGATCTAGAATTCATTCATATCTAGATTTTATTAATTATAACTAACATCATCCCAATCGTAGTTCTCATCGGTACACTACGAATCCTACGGCAGTATGTACTTTGTCGATTTAAGCCTGCAGGTGATCATTGCTAACTGAAGCATAATTATGCAAACGTTTGCGTTGTTTGGTTGTATTGTTTATGGTTCGTTATATCAGCATTTGTTTGCGTCTCGGAATATACGTTGTCACGCGTGTATAACTAATTGGCTAATCACTTTTTATAATGCAGTGTGGCTTTCCGAAACACTTTAAAAAATAAATAGCACATAAGGAGCTGAATACTGTTGTCGTGACGACTAGTTTAGTCATGTGTGACTTCGTGAATGATTGAATGTGAATTGAAGTATTTCATACTTCAACAAAGCATTTTGTTTCAAGTTAAGAAGCAATGCGTAACTTTGTATTGTATTGTACAGGTTACAGTTTTTGTAGGATACTCTTAATTAGTGGTTTTCTTGACGCTTGTGACAAATGTAATGCATTTGATGTGAATTGAATTCTCATGCAGAGTGAGAAGCAGCTATTTGTTACGATGACCTTTACGACTTTCTTATAACTGACCAATTCCAACAAAACCAGCCGTTAATTATTTTCAGCTTGAGATTTCTGATGTATTAAGTTGAGAGTTATTTTTAACATTTTCACTTTGCATTCATAATCAGCTCTGTATGTCCAGTGTTTTGCTAGTTATCGCGAAGGTATGGTGTTGTGTTATTATATTGATCAAAATACAATGATGCGTAGCGGCCGACCTGTATTTAAAGCCAACTTTTGAAGTCAGGCTTTCACGTCCAACAAATTGATAGCAGTTTTTCGCATATGTTGCTAATCAAATTCAATTTTGATTAGCAGTTTAACTCATTTGATTAACAGTTTTTATATCCTCTTAAAGTAGCTCATGGGGTTACACAAAACTGTTGAATCATTATGCTTTATAAGAAATAATTCTGTGTTTTTATAATGATAATATACACGTAGGCTGTAGCAATCAATTATTGCAACAATGGCCTCAGTGGGCTATGTTATGAAAGGATTGTTTGCAAAAGTGCCGTGCTACAAGAACGCCGCACGCAACATGTTTTCAGTATTTTTATTAAAATACCTTCTAGTTAATAGAAGCGTGCTGTTGACCTTGTTCTGTTCGCATTTTGTTCAAATTTTGGTTCGCAAACATTGCGCATCAATTTTGTGTTTGATTTGCAAGAGGGGTCAAATTGCGATGCGAATCTGCATAAATACGGGCCTGCGTAGCAGCTACCTTAACATTCAGCTAGTGAATAGATAGTGCTATTCCATAGGGTAATCCCGGTTTAACAAGAAGATTTTGCAGGTTCTATTTTCTGCTTTTTGCCCTGCCGTTCATGTGGCCAGTATTGAAATCTATCAATTTACTTCAAAATTTCATATAGTGTAGAATGTAGTGACAAATATCTTTACCGCATTTGATGATTGGTACTTTTTAAATGCCACGGCTTTCGTTTAGATGGACTTCGTTATTATTATGTAATTATTATGTAATATTATTATTCTGTAGTTTAACAGTTTAGATAACAGTTACACTATCATTTGTTTTTGATTGTGATTTGCTAAAACATTTTAATCTTAGTTAGACTCCATAGGAATATCGTACCACAACCATCTGTAGACTATGCAAGTTTCTTTTGTACATTGAAGTACCTGTACTAATTTGTATAATGCTGGTAGTAGCAATTGAGGGGCTGGGTGATGTGAGAGCCTAAGTGTCATCTTGGTCATTTTGTAAAACGCGCATTATTATGCTGTGTGATCTTTGGACTGTCTCTTGAGGATTTGTAGGATCCTTCCCAACAGATCATCTGGCATTCAATATGATATCGAACGCGTTGACCATCAGTCGGGGGGATTTGTAGTTTAAGGATCTCGTGTAGTAATGAAGACTATTACAGTCCGGTTCTGCGCAGGAGAGAACCGCTCCCCCTTCTTTAGTCACATTTTACGATTTGCTCGGGGAGCTCTGGGCTCCGGGTAATTCTTTATTCTCCGGCGCGCGGGGGATGATCATCAAGTATTATTGGCGTTGGGTATTAGGCAAATTATATCCGTAGATGTTGATAGAGAGTGTGAAATTTATTGATCTGCAGCTGGTTTATGCGAAGAAATACAATTCAAATTATTATCAGTTTGACATTGTTGCATTTGGCTGCTGAGTTTGCCCAGCCGCTCATTGAAGTTTGATTTTAGTTATAATTGATTATTCGTGTATATTTCTGTACTATATTTTGTGTTAATTTAATTCATCGTTTACCAGTTGTGGTAAAATTCAGATATTGGTTGTATTTGATCGTTAGTAGGCTATTTATGAACAGATTTAATATCGAGAGTATTTATTAAGCGCTACTCAATTTTATGTTTAGAAGGTACTCAAAATTATTGGCCATGTATGGTTCTTTAGGTAACTATTGGCTAGTTGCTCGACCTCGATTTGAGTGCGATTTAGTGACGTAGTTTAATTTATCTAAATTTTCTGTGTCGCTCGACCTCGATTTAATATGCGAATTAGCAATCTGCGAATAAATTTTCCAATTCGCACATTTCTGCGAATTAAGTGCGATTTCACGGCCAAACATCGGAAAGTCAGTTACGTTTCAGAATTCAAATTTTCACGATATTATTGAACATTCACCACTATTGACACATATTGACACGGTTAGGGCCTTCCGGAATGCTAGTGAAGACCAGAGTTTAGTAATATTTCAGCACATTTGCTAAATCGCACTCAAACTGAGGAACATCGTCGAGCAACTCAAAAATTTCAAACTGCTGTTTAGCTTAAACCGCAGTTTAAGTGATGCGCGATTTAGCACGTTTTCAAATCGACGTCGAGCAACCAGCAGTGAATGCGTCACGTCATTTAAATCACTGTCATAATTTGAAATGAAATATTCTGATGTAAATGAATTTGGTAATCCTATATGATATTTATGTTTTGAAGAATGCATTGGTTTTATTTGTCAGTCATGTTTTTGCCGATGCACATGCTGTGCAATGAGGCATTGGAGCGTACTTAGACAGTTACGGCTGGTTTTTCCAACACGGATTTACTGGTCGTTCAGGATTTAGCCCACGTTTTTGCATAGGCTAAATCCTGAACCACCTTTTAATCTGTGTTGGATAGACCAGCCCTTAGTCTTGGACAGTACTTATAGATCAGCTTAATATCCAAAAATGTGTAATTCTCTGTACAAAAATACATGTATGTAATGTGTATGAATATTTTGTGTCAATTTCTTTGGGGTCAGGTCAGATAATAAGAGATCAGAAATAATTTTTTGTTTCTCATTAGTCATCGCTATATTTACTCATTTTAAATTTTGAAAATGCAGCATGTGACGTTACGATAAAGAAGATCGCAAAAAATGGCCGTTTAATTTTTTTATATCGATACATTATTATTGATCTGAGTTTGCAGCATCAGTGATTTTGTTTAATTTTTTTGCTTCTCATTAGCCACTGCAGTATTTAGGCAACTTAATTGTTTCAAATTTTAATAATTGACAGATAAAATCAACAGCTGTAGCTAGGTTATCTGTGAGCCTTAGTTAGATTCAAATTGATTGATTCCTACGATCAATTTGCAATTCGCTGTACTTCATGGTTTTTTAATTATACAGCTACAGTTTGAGAAACTTTGTACGAATAGCATTATTTATAAATAGAGCAGCTTTTGAGTCGGATTCCTTCAAGGCCCAGACGCTAGCAGGCTATGTGTGCATGGTGATCTCATGTGTTTTGCTACTGTACCGATATCATTTTGTCGTTTTCATTTTGCCGTTTCTAAAATCGATGGCGCTAATATAATACACAGTGGCCTGAAAAAGTCAGGCTCTTGTTCTTCAAACTCTGCACTTTCTATTACCAAATAACATCAAACAATGTTCACAAAATTGAATTAAGTTGTATGAGTGTGTCATAATTTTAATGCAGTTAAGCTACTAATGATGCGGAGAAGAATAATAGTATTTAGAATGATCTTTCCGTTTCTTTTCATCAGTGTAGCTTTGTTGCGCACTGCATGCTTTTATATTTGATTTTAATAACGTAATTTGGCGCCTTTAGAGAGATAATGCATTAGAGATAATGCATCTTAGAGAGATAATGTTGCTTAATTAAAATGCATTGTTGATAAATAAATTAGCAAAAATCTACAAAAACTTAAGCATAAGGTAGCAATGTTTTTGGACCACCGTATATGTAGAGTTAATGAGACGTTTTATTTTGTTAATGTTAATAATTATTATACCAATATTATTTTAGATCATTGGAATCTTAATTCCAATGTTCATTGGAATAAAAATAAGAATTAAGCTACGATTTTTGCCCCGGAAAGAAGTAAAAAACGAACACACGTTGGCTTAGTAGCTGAACATTAACGATATTGTTTTTCTACTTGATTGTGATCAGTTTGCAATTCAAAGTTTCGCTAAAATATCAATTTTTGTACACAGAATGTGACAATATTTGAGATATAGTGCAGCTTAATATTGCACTATTGCACTTCAATTGTAGGATAATTTTACTACAACAGTCGGGATCATTTTTACATTGGGTCATTAAGCCACAAAAATGGTTGATTTCAAAATGAACTTGAATTTTTTTGATAGTTTTCTGTTGTTAGTCAATGAGTTATTTGCAATGTTTATTGAATATATATCAATAAAACTAATTACTACCAGTTTTAGATTACTTTCTTGATAGATTAGGGTATTAGGCGTAGTTCAGTTAACTTTTGCATCACGAAGATGTTTTTGGGTAACGTTGAATTTATTCCAATGCTTTGAATTTGTTAATGATCAGCGTTAACCTACTGCGCGAGCCTGCTGCAGCCCGAACTACCATAGTCTCTGAACTGACTAGTCTCTGGCCTGAATCCAAAACTAATTCTAACTATTGTTGAATTTACCACAGTTAATCCTAGACTAACCCTTAACTAATCTCAAACGTATTATATCATGAACAAACTATTAAAAGAAAGTATCAATGGTACTCGTAAGGTTTTTTTAGGATAGCCTTTATATATCTTGGCTATGAATTTAATTTCTCTCATCACTATGATCAATTAAAGAATTTGGCCCAGGTATTATCACAGCCAGTATGGATCGCTAAGTCGCTAAGCAAACAATAATTGTAGCTAGATTAAAGATATTGGATACGCTGCTTATTTTATATAAGTACGGTAGACTATATTGCTACAGTCTATGAGGGCATCGAAGCCAAAGCTGAATCTAACCAGTGATATGTTGAATTTGAGTCACTACCCCGCAATAAAAATGTTATCAAGTTGACGATGACGACACACCCGCCAGTTTCTTGACCTTACCGGTCGATTGCGCCATAAGTTAGCAACCCTTGCGTGCTTGAGCTACTACCACTGCGCCGGCAATCAGTCAATCATGGGGGACAGTTGGCACAATCCATTCAACTCGAGCCTGCTCGACAAGATTCAGGTACGTTGCTGGACTCATTCCCTCTTCCACTCATTGTTTAGTTGTTTCTTTCGTGTTTAAAATGCATTGTTTTCCTTCAAGCAATTGATGAAGAATTTTGTAGCCACGAAATCATGTTAGCTGACTTCAAATTTATCTTTTTCTTCACCTCTCGATTTTCACTTTTCAGCAACTATGTAAACTACTCGGCTCACTCTATGTATCACTTCGCTTTTGTTTGTCCTGTAGTAATGGAGTGATAACCTATCAGGCCCTGGATGTCCTCAATGAAATTGGAACTCAATTTCTAGGAGAAATTCAGTTATTGGATGTTAAAATTAGAGAAAACTTGAAAAGCCTAGTAGATAGTACTTAGTCATTGTCAATCTTTGTTTATTTTTACGAATTCTGCATCTAGTATCTTGTTGCCCTCCGGACAGTGATCCAGAGGTTTACATTCTACGGTATATTAAGAAACAAATGACTACATGCAAAAAATCTGGATGGGTAAAAAATGCAACAAGTTGCAAGTCTTCAATCATAGTTTGAACAATAAGTCTGTAATGTCGGTTAAAAATCACAGAATAGTCCAAGGCATGCAGGCCTGTCCTGTACTTCCACAGTCATGATAAATTGAAACTGAATTTTGAGGAGAAATTCAGTTATTGGACGTTAAAATTACTGAAAACTTGAAAAGCCTAGTAGATACTTAAGGCCGGTTGCTAGACTTCGATTTGAAGTGTGATTTTATTTTGTAGTCC
>JAQIWG010006809.1:0-12944 GCA_034695025.1 Chamaedrilus cognettii | reverse complement strand
CGAATGAAGTGCGAATGAAGTGCGAATGAAGTGCGAATGAAGTGCGAATGAAGTGCGAATGAAGTGCGAATGAAGTGCGAATGAAGTGGTATGATTTCTTAGAACAATGCAGGAAAATTTGTGTAGGCTATCCCAGACTGCTGGGACTGTGGTTCGTAATAGCTCAAGGACTAAAAAATATAATCCCTAAAGATCCTGCAATCGGCTAATGAATTTGTTTCAATTAAATGAAGCAATATTTTAAAAATTTGAATTTTAGCCTAACTTAGTTTGCGTTCTGGATCTACTCTGCACGTGAATCAGTCGCCATTGCAGTAGAACGCTAGTATAGAGTCTATCTCTAGTAGCTAGTAAATGCTAGGACTTCTAAAGGTCAGATCTATTATTATATCAACTTACATGCACATAGAGCTGCATGTGTGCAGGGACCCGGCACTACGACCCGAACCACTACGACCCTCTCTACTTTAAGCACGACGACCACCTCTATCAGCCGGACCACGGCATGCATCACCATCACGATGGGGAGCATCACCATGGAGACCATTACCATGGAGATCACTATCATGGAGAACAGCATTATGACTACCATGGGGACCATGGCCACCATCACCATGGAGACCATCACCATGGAGACCATCACCATGGAGACCATCACCATGAAGATCAACACGGAAATGAAGGTACAAATTGGAAGTTCTACACACAAACAATGCAGAGCTGGTGCATATTCACGTCTCTTTGCTTTTGAATGTACTAATGAAAAATAAATAAAATACGGTTTTTAATCCAAACTATATGCAAGTGTTAGTAGGCCCTATGTATGGGCAATAGTAGTGGGAAATATGCTACAAGATGCAATATCTGCATGATGAATGGATTCTGCATGGAATACTTGTTACACTATAATTATTTCATTTAATATGACTGAATTAGTCATTTTTGTCACAATATCGCCTAATGCTTAAGATGTGTCTATGTTTTAGATCTGATAGAGAGGCGCTACTACGGCGCACCACGCACTGAACTCGCCTCGGACGGAGTGGGGTACAGCGCGGCGCGCGTAGGGGGGAGCAAGCCCGCACGACTAGCCTCCAAGCACGTCATCCACACCCCCAACATGCGCTTCTGAGTCGAGCAGTGTTACCACGGCAAAGCAATTACACTCTGAACCTCTAAACATGCGCTGCGTCGAACAGTGTTACCACGGCACATGAATCAGTGGCAACGCGGTTTAGCGCCTGTCAGTGTGTTGCGTACTAAACTTGTTGGTGAGAAAAGTTAAAACGCATCAGAACGAATTAATTATCGATTTACCATACTCAGCGAAAAAACAAGCAGACTATTCTCAAAACTCATGCATAGGCTTGTTATCTCCCCGTATTCTGTCAATTTAGATGTGATTCTTTCATTATTTGCGGAATTTTGTTGAATCATAGTTTACTCTATTTTTCGCCTTTGTTGATCAATTCGGAAAAATTTGTAGATCAAGTCAGAATTCTCGTCAAAACAAGAATGTCCATTTTTCATCTAGAAGGCGTATCTGAATCATTTCTCATTGTCAAGGTTTTGCTTTTGTCTTTTGCATAATTAACAATAACAGAAAAGTCACAGCAATAAACATTAACATGTAAGTTACAACTAACTATACAATAATATTTTGTAACAGGATCGCAACTACATGTACGTGAGTCTCCGAGATAAAATAAGAAAAGTACTCTGACAGACTTTTGTCTGGTCACATTTCTGCTAATAAAAATTAATAAACGGATAAATTCAACAAAATTAGTTCTCTAAAATATTTACCTATAATTTATAGGCAGGGATTGTATACTAATAAGCTTAACTAATTTTATTAACTATACATGCATGACCACAGGTCATTGCTATTGATATGGTTACTGGAGTGGCTGCTATAGTAGTTAGTAATCTTATTAGCTTCAATCAAGATTAGCGTCACACGATGTCGAGGAGTCTAAATGATGCCATGGACTCCCCTGCTGACAGCCTGGGTAGGATGTTCTCTACAGAACCAAATAACACAGTTGCAAAACATCGAGAAGCATCTGAAAGTAACTTGACGTCAACGAGCGCTGGGGTCAGTCTGGAGGACACTGATTCCCATCTGATCAATTACGCTGTGAACGAGTTCAACAAAAATCGACGGATCGTTTTGCGAAATGTCCCATCAACAGTGACAGTAGGCTGTTGAATTTATGTTTAACTCATTAAATAAATAGAAGAATTTAAATTTTATTTGTGAATAATTTAAAGTTCAGATAATCTTTTTGCGACTCTCTTTAGCGTTACATTCCTATTTATTTAATGCCAAGACGGTATATCGAAGTTCTTATCAAGTAAAGCGTAAGGCAGCCTAAACATAAAAAAGATATATTTTTTCGAGTCGCATTGTTTTGCCTATTGCTAAAATTTCTGATTTAAACTGAAACGCTGTGCACAATTTTAATCCTGTTTTCTGTATTCTTGATATTACCAGCAGTACTATCGAACATTACATGGACTTCGCATAATTATGATATTGTAAATTGCAGAATACTATCATTAGCGGTTCACATGAATGATGGTTCAGCACAGTGTTGTTGATTAGTTGCAGGACGTGAGAGAGTTGGTCGGTGACTTTGAAGTGAGTGACGTTCGATTGGACAGGAAGCAGAACAAAGGTGCATCAGGTTATTCACATGTATTCTCTTCAGTATTGCACTGATACTGTCTTTATTAAGTGTCAATCGAATATTTGCTTGAGAGCATTAATGCATTGTGGGCATTCATTGCATCAGCCAAGTCAACAATGCATTGGTCACTGCTGATTCTTGCATGCCTTCTAAATGTGAAAATTTTGAGAACTTTATATTTCGACTTGTTACTTTAGCTGATGTTTTGTGTAAATGTTGTTACAATGATGGGCGCACATTGGGTAGTGAGTGAGCGTCACTGTCGCATGTGACGTTGCTGGAGTGTGGCAGTGTGAAAGTGAGCACCCAGCTTCACTGTGACATTAAGTTTTGAGGTAGAAACACATTGCTAGAAGATTTCATTGCTGCCCTTGTACTTATGTGGTATACGGGTTGAGTACAACCTTGCTGAAGGTGCATTGTGTGCTGTAGCTGTGCTGATGCTGCGCGACGGTGCTGACGCTGATCAGCTGCTCAGCGCGCTGCACAAGCGCTCGTTGCTTGGTGCGGAGGTGGATGTGCGGCTGCAGCCCTGCGCCGCGCTACTCTGTGTCGCGCGACTGCCTGCGCGTGTGGATGATGCGGCACTGCGCGAGCTTGTGCAGAAGTACGGGGAGGTGCAGCGCTGCGCCATTCTGCGCAACAGCGCCGGTGAGTGTCGGACTACTCCCCTCGTTAGTGTACTGCCAATGGCAGGTTCCTGCCATTGAATTGCGTCACCTCCAATGTATCACAGGCTCGCAGCTCTTACTTTGTATTCACAATTACATCGTGTATCACCCCTCGCAGGCCGGGGAACAAAGAATTGGCTTGCAGTCCAGAGCTCGCCCGGCGAGTCGTAAAAGGCGACTAAAGAAGGGGAATGGTTCTGTGCGGGCTCCCTTGCACGGAACCGGACTGTTTATAGTCTTGTGCTACACGGTCCCTAAACTACAAAACAAAAGGCAAAACATTGTGTATTATTTCGTACCCTATTGCTCTCGGTTCGGTCTTGCACTCCATTCTTTTCTCAACATATATATTATATGTTGAGAGTATGTTGTTATATGTTATTTATATCCTACAACAATCATTGATCTTGCTTCCAGTGGTCTGTTCTTTGAGTTATTTACTATTTCTTTACTGAGCTCTGATGCAATGTCAGCAGCCTCTATAATTCTAAGTTCTGTTTTTTATTTCGCGCTCACAGGAGAGAGCAAGCGCTATGGGTTTGTTGAGTTCGCTGGTCTGCCTGAGTCTCGCGTCCACGACATCCGGCGTCAACTAGACAGACTTGAGTTGGACTCGGTCGAGCTGCAGTGTGACCTACTTCGCCATGACCTAGTTGAGTTCTCCCAGCTGCAGTCGACCTGTATGACGGTGCACGGCCTGGTGCAGGGGTTCACTGACGACGAGGAGCTGCACAGAGTCTTCAGTCGCGTTGCTGCTCCGCTCTACTGCAGGGTATATTTGATATTTGTTTGTATTAAGTAAAATGTGAAATTTTTCTTTTTGAGTATATTTGAATTTTGTTAATTGTTTTGTGTATGTGCCGCAGAACCCTTATATTTGTAAGTGCCACAGAATCCCTGTATTTTGTAAGTGCTGCAGAACCCTTATATTTTGTAAATGACCGTGGTAGATATCGTTGTGCGTGTGAAATTTCTAAAAATTTGTGATGCGGTTGAAGTGTTTCTATAAGTTTGCTGTAATAAAAGGGAGTCAAAAGAGATGGGAGTGGTAAGCTTGTTGTCTTAGCTATTTGACTGAACATGCCCACAGTATATATTTAGCTCGAATGCCATCTTTCAAATACGCCTTATGAACTATGCCACCTGTGCATGGTTTTAAAATCGTAATTGATTTGTGACTATAGTATGCTAACTCGCATAAGATTAGCAATATGAACAAAATGCATTTATATTTGTTATATTGCGCTGTGGTTGTTGTTTAACTCCCTAGGTGGCGCGCGTGGACGAGGTGCCGGCAGGGTTTGCGGTGGTGGACTACGCACGGTGGGAGGACGCCGACGCAACCCACGTGACCCTGAGGGGAGTCGAGGTGGCCGGCCGGTCCCTTGAACTCATCCACTGTATTCCAGGGCAGACAGCGGCCGAGGTCATGGCCTGGCACCTCGGCCTCGCGGTGAGCATAGTCGCTTGCTTTTTAATGGTGTTAAATAAGTGATGTCTTTTTTATTTTTATACGATTCTGTCAAGCAAATGCGTGTGGCTGCTATGTGCAATAAATATTTATGTGAACTATTATATTAACTATTACCTCGACTATTTGTGCAGCGGCGAATTTAGTTTGTCGCGTTGCCAAGCTGAATTTTCACTTTATACGATAGAGATCTGCTTTTGTTGTTTAAGCTGATTGGTTTTGTTGGTTGTTTGGTGGACAGGCACACAAGTCTGCGATGGCAGCAGTGTTACCGGTTGTGCCGGAGTTTATTCCGCCTCTAGTGGATCCCAAGCTGGTTGGGCTGCTGGAACCCTTTCCATGCGGTAAGGCTGAACCTTTTCCATGCATCATCATTTATGTTATGCGTCCATGTTTTGGGTAAGCCTTGGACGTTCTCTAACGATCTTTTTGCAAATCTCTCTGCTCGCAGCTTCGGGAGTTCTGAGTACTGCCTAGTGCTAAGTGCATTTACTAGCTTCTGTTATATCCTTGAATACTATCTGACATTGAATAGTTTGTGCTGTTACTTTTCATTGAAGGTGTCTGTAGTTACAAGAACTTCTGTTGTGGCTCAGTGTTGGAGAGTCTCAAACAGCTGCTGGTACTTCTGCAGCATCTCCTCAACCTTGATGCTCAACAGTCAGCGATTCCTTACGAACGCCCTGGTCTGTATTCACACCTCTATCCATTCGGCCCCTAGAGGGCGCTAGTCATTCAGCGTGATTCATGGCTTATCATTTAGCAATGCAGTGATGAGTGTTGAGTAAAGTGTAAAGTGTTGCTGTGCCTCTTAGTTTCAGAATCTTATTGACTAAGTGACTAATTGTCTCTTTCCTATTTGACAAATGAGAAAAATATGGAAAGTTTCTACGCAATGAGTCAAATATGTACTAATTTAATTGTTCACCTCGTCTATGATTAGCCTGTGATTTGTTTTATTAGTATGATAGTGTTACTTGGGGTAAGTTCTACATACAAAGTGCGTGTTAGCTGTCAGCGTGTGAGCCTGTGTGTGTGGCTGTCAGTCTGTGTGTGCGGCTGTCAGTGTGTGTGTGGCTGTCAGTGTGTGTGTGGCTGTCAGTCTGTGTGTGTGGCTGTCAGTGTGTGTGTTTCTGTCAGTGTGTGTGTATGGCTGTCAGTGTGTGTGTGTGGCTGTCAGCCTGTATGTGTGGCTGTCAGCTTATATGTATGGCTGTCAGTCTGTGTGTGTGTGTATCCTTAATGCAGGGTTGCTGGGCGAGGCTCCAGTCAACAACCCACTGACGAGACTTGACCGCCAGACCACCTTCCTCTCCATCATGCTCGCCTCCAGGCTCCAACAGGTCTCCTCACAACTCCTTGTTCTCCAAGCTTCAACAGGTCTCCTCACAACTCTCCTTGTTCTCCAAGCTCCAACAGGTCTCCTCACAACTCTCCTTGTTCTCCAAGCTCCAACAGGTCTCCTCACAACTCTTCTGGTTCTCCAAGCTTCAACAGGTCTCCTCTCCATATTTTTTCTTCTTTTCCACATTCATTAGATCATCACCGTACAAAGAGACGTACAAGCGATGCAACTAAATGAAGTAATGAGAAAATTGTCAAAGGAGCTTTTGGCTGGGCGTAACTCCTGCAGCACGCGATGTGTGCAGAAATATATTGTACATCTTGAAGATCAATTGATATATATGCCTGACACCAGACTGCATCGATTAGTTTTTGTGTTTCTACTTGTTACAGATACAGCCAAGTGTACTGTCAGGTGTCGCTCAGCTTCTGCCGGTATTCTACTCCCTGCTTTTGTCACTCTAATAATTCTTTAGTTAACTGACTCCTATATATATCATGACGTTTGTTCAGAATTTTTTTAGTTTGAGGGTTATATATTTTATTTTCTTTTGGTACAAATCGGGGTCATATGATAGTACTTATTATCTTTGATTGTTAGACTTGCATTTTTATGTTTATTTTGAATAAAAAAATCCTGTGATTTTTCTTATTTTTAGGTCAGCAAAAGTAAAAAGTGAATATTCAGTCGATTTTCATTGTTACGTGTGCAGCTTAAAAAAGATTTTAGACTCAAATTCTATTTTGTATGGCATGCTATTTCTTGTATGTTCTTAGTACAGTTCTTTGCCTCCCTGCAGCGCAACTTCAACGTCCAGTCTGTTTTCCACAACCCAATGTTGGTTCACTGCACCAAGCTGATGCACTCCGCCCTCGACCTCGCCAAACCTCAATTCCTCTCCCCCTCCCAGCCCTCCCCCTGCCCCCCACAGCCCTCACTCGACCAGGGGGCCTTGGTGCCTTCTCTTGTCATTCCTCCTCTCCTGCTGATGGAGGGACCCGGCGCCCCCAGGGTTGCTTCTCCTACTGAGGGGCCCATTGCTCCCAGTGTGCTGCAAGAGATCACGCAGCTGCTTGAGTTCATTGAACAGCACTGCGCCATCACGAATGAACCAAACGAACGAGAGGCCGGAGTGGCTGAGCGTTGTGAAAGAGAGATGGGGGGTGAAAGTGGGGGCGGTCTCAGTATCCTTGGAGCACCCCCAGCTGAAGGAATGAAAGTCGCAGAGTTGCCCGCTGGAGCCGGGATTCTCGGTGCCGGCCCGAGCGCAAGCATTTTAGGCGAGCCACCTAATTTTGACGGATTGGGAAAGCTTAGAGGGATTCTGTCGGACAATGCTGTGACTGTGGCTAATGTAGCCACTGACAATAAATCTGGGGTGGAAGAGGTCGGATCTGTGTTGGCAGAAGGGTCTTCTGCCCCCTCCGCTGGCTCTAATGAGGCGATCCTGAAAATAGCGTTTGCGAGTCCCATTCTCTCGGCCATGGTGGGCTCCCTTGTCGAGAAAAACCTGTTGGGGAGGACAATGGGGGGCCTCGCGCCAGCCCCCACTATAAATCTGCTCAACCTTCCCTTATTCAAGCCAATGATTGCCGCGCTATCGGGGCTCATGAACGCGATGCCGCTGAATAACTGGGGGGGCGCCGGTGGTGGTGCCTCGGGAGGGGTCAAAGGTGCCCCCACTCCACTCATGGGGTCCTCGAACGGTCGGTTCCCGGCAGGGGGGATGGATAAATTTGTCGGGAGATTGGTGGGGGGGGGAGCGGGGGTTGTTTCCCCTCCAGACATGCAAAGTGAGGGAACGACAGAGGAAGGAGGAGACAAGCAAGGGGATGGGATTCTTGGGGAGGGTCCTGCTGGGTCCAGAATGGAGGAGGGGTGGGGCGTGAAAAAAGGAGGGACAAATTGGGGGGTCGCTGCGACCACTAGCCAAAAGGGACCCCAGTCATTGTTGGGAGCGCCATTGATGGAAGGGGGCAGTGGTCCAAAGGTGAATGGGTGGGAGGGGATGTCAGGGGGGGGTCAGAAGTTGGCAGGGAGGTGCTATGATGAACGGCAGCAATCTGATTGGATGACAGGGAGTGTGGGAGGAGCTGAGTTCAGCCAATCCGGTGGGGCGTCGATATTGGGAGAACCGCCACGGGCTGCCTTGAAGCAGGTTGGGCATTGTTCTGAAATTTGTTTCGTATTTCTGTAACTAATATTTTCACGACGTCTGCGTAAGATATTTGTCATTAGTCTAGATTGATGTTTAGTGCTGTTGTCTTATTTTTATTTTTTAGATATACTGCTATTGTCATTTTAAAACATTTATGTTGAACAAGTAAGTCTTGTACATTTGTGTCAAACCTTGCTATAATATTTAATCCATTTTTGATGCTGCAAATATATTAATGCTTTATATAAATATTTGAATAAATAGTTTTATAAATGAGTTGTTAAAGGTGATTTAATGTCCGGAGTCACTTTGTGATTTATCGAACTGCCCTTGAGAAGCTTGAGTTGTTTTCATGTACAGTTTGGTTCAAGCGGCAGCAAGGCCTCCTCCTCCAACACGCAGCAGCAGCATGCAGCAACGAGCAGAAAAGTTGCGCCCAAGTCTGCTTCTAGTCGTGGGGGTGGGTCAGGCAGGTCACATGACCCGCAGGGGTGGGTCGAGCGAGCCAAACAGTGGGTCGCCGGCTCCGGGGGGACGTACTCGGCTGAGCCGGGGGATTATTCAAGCGAGTCGGGGAATTACCAAGCTTGGGGAGGAAGTGGGGCGCATGGGGAAAATTCGCAGGTAATGCGAGAGTCCTTTGTATATTTCTGAAGATTTAAAATTGATAAATAAGTTTATACATTACCAGTAAATTTTGTGTTCAACTGACCCAATAGATGGCAATTATTTGTAACTTGTGAGGGAATATTTTGACAATAATATTTAAAACGAAGTTGACAATTTGATTTCTGGGTAATATTGACTGTTTCATGAATTTACAGTAAATTTTATTATTGAAGGATGCGTAATAGTAATATTGAGAATATTACTGGCGTGCTTTGTTTAACTCGCTAAACTTTTGCTTGACATGTTTAATGATGCTTTGAGCAGGTACGGAAGGCATGCAAATAGTTGATTTGTTTTGTATACCGTTTAGCGCGATTACAGGATGGTGTTTGTTGTTGTTGTGCATTGGTAGCGACAGCATTTACAATGATTGGTGATTCACACTAGATCGGATCCATTCTCAGTTAACTGATGCCGTTTGGTAAGCTAAATAATTTTTGGGAGCAATTTATTTAGGTCTGTGATGGTCAACTGTTTCAACATCCATTTAGTACTACCTCGGACACTGGAACTTTTGCGTGACATTGCTTCCTCATTCTTCTCCAAATCCTGGCTTTTCATATTTGCATGCTCTTCTGAAGCTATCCTGCTTTGAGCCTGTGCACTGTGTCTTGCATTGATCTCCTTAAGCCCTGTCCTGCTTTGATCCCCTTGAGCCTGTGCACTCTGTTCTGCACTGATCCTTGACCTGTTCTCTCGATCCTCAGCTGTCGCTGTGCTACTTGCGCTGTTGTCGTCATATTGCAGGTATCACTGAGCGCGCTGCTGCTGCTGGTGCAGTCCTCAGTCGGACCGAAGCCCCCCTGTCAGTCAGGGTGACTAGAGATCTGTCAGGGTGACTAGATGCTCGCGAGGCATCACTGTCTGTACATTCGCAAGGTGCCCGTTTATCTGAGCTTTAGATCCATCTCTTGTGTTCCTTGTCGCAATCTCTATGCCCCAATCACTGCGCGATTGACCACTCTTTCTTGCATCTTGCTGCTCTCAGCTTTGTGCCAGCAAGCGGCCATGTTGCGGATAAACAAACTTCTTTCTGTGAGCCATCGCTTACTCTCATCAGTGTTCTCTAGTGTGTTGCTCATGTGTCTGCCCATCAGCCAACCACCTGTAGGTCTAACTCCTCTCATCCTCTTTGTTCTGGATGCCATCGTTCTATTTCTTTAAGGGTCTAATCTCACAAACCCTGCAGCTGTGATCTCCGACTCATCAGTAGTATCATAGACGCTGACTTATCTTTCGCGGCCCGACTTGAGCAGCCAGCAAAAAAATGTCAGACTGTTTTAAGGAAGAATTGTGAACCAGTACTTAAGGAAGAAAGTCGGCGCCTATGAATAGTACGACTCTTACGAGACAAATATAATTATTGATCAAATGCCATGATAGTGGTATGTTATCTTTGGTTTTAACAAATATTTGCTCGCTTATTTACTTCTTCTGCAATCTTTCTGTGCCTCTGCTCGTATCACTGAATCTTCATTCCAGCTTGCGACATGTACCTACTGTGTATGTCTGCTTCTTTGTCAGGCTACTAAACCAGCTGTTTGTCTCTGTGTACTTTTAGCTAGTCGACCTTCTCTTTGTGATTTCGTTTTTCTTTTATTGGCATCATTTCATCTGTTCTCTCATCAGGCTTGTCTTGTGGTCTTAAGTTGAAAACGCAGTGAACTTGCCTGTATTCCCTTGACTGAAACTTTATTTATGTCCTGTTTCGACCTTCGTTGTTTTCTTGCTGTACTGTCTCTGTGTGTATTGCTCTCTGTCCTCTCTATCTGAAGGGTCTTCAGATCTTTGGAGGACGCAGGTATATGCATCAGTCTCTGTGTTTGTGACTTTCTTTATGTGACCTTTCTGATCTTCAGCTGACCTTTCATCCCCTCTGTGATGAGTGTCCATCGATCAACGCCACTGCACAATGTCTGGGTCCGTGCCACAGTCACACGTTTACTGCTGCACCATTCATGATTTCAATTCCAGGGCACGGTTTTGCATTGCAGACTACGTTTTGTTTGTAGCACGACGCAGCCAATGCAAGCGCAGGAGGCTACACGCCATATGACGGTCAAAGGTCGGCTCAGGACTTTAATTTTACGACTGGCCTGCACCAGCAGTCGTACAGTGATTCTACCACTGGCCAGCACCAGCAGTCGTACAGTGATTCTACCACAGGCCAGCACCAGCAGTCGTACAGTAACTCACACCAAGGATACAGCAGTGATTCCTACAGACACGGTTACAAAACAGCACAGGCCGTCAACAACAAAAGTGCTCGCAACGATGCAAGCCAGCGATACAATGCAAACCAGGGACATCAGAAAAATTTAGCAAATACCGGAGCATCTACAACAAATGCGGGTTACAGCGCCGGTAGTCAAGGATTGACAGGCCTTGATCAGGAGTACGGCAGCAGTGTGACAAGTAACCAGACCTTTGGACAGCCTTACAGTGGGATGTCGACTGATAACCAGTGGTTGGGAGCAACTGACCAGGGTTACTACGACAACAGCTATGGTTGTGGTGGAGCCGATGCGAATAAGGGAGATGCGTCGCAGTGGGGGCCTGGTGTGGGAAGCGCTGGTCCAAGTAACATTCATGGGGGTGCGGGGGAGGTTCCCTACCAACAGAGCGTGCAGCAGCCGCATCTGCAGCAGCAAAACTTTCAGCAGCAGGTCAGCTGTCAGACTGATGCTGTGGTCATTCATGTGTACGGGTTTTTGTTTGGAGATGATGCTGCATTGTTTGTAAAACTCATGATAACTACTTAGCATCATACTCCAGCTTGTTTCTTTAAAACTTTGTTTAAAGCTCATGCATTGATATCATTGATTTAGAAATAATTCTATCAATTTGAAACTTACGACAGCAGTGAAGTTCTGTAATTACATACATATTTGTTTCTTTTCGGTAACATTAGAGATTGTCTGCATGTAGCAGACTGTTGGGCCGGGTTTTTCCATTTAGTGTTAAAATTTTAATCTGAGATTTATTCTGCAAAAACCAATCACATGGCACCAAATTAACCATAGATTAAGCATTCAGCGCGCTCATTGGGTGTGGTGACGTCATGACCTCGGATTTAATTTTAACACTCGATGGAAAAACTCAGCCTTAGTGATAAGTGATGCAAACATTAAGCAATGAAGGTTTTGTGATGTCAGGTTAGGATCAGATGTTAGTATTTGAATAACGCTACTGTCTAGAGGAATACTGATAAAAAAATACAATCTACAAGTTAAACAGTTGTGGTTTGTGCATTCAGAGCTCAGCAACCACTGATGTATCGACTGGCTACCAAGTCACCCAGGGGGGTTGGACCAACCCACCCGAACCCCAGCAGTCTGTCAACCAGTACTGGGGTGCTGATCAGCAACAGTATCAGCCGCAGCAGCAATATCAGCAGCAGCAATATCAGCAGCAGCAGTATCCGCAGCAGCAGTATCCGCAGCAGCAGTATCCGCAGCAGCAGCAGTCGTCGTCAAACAATACCCAGTCTCAGTTTGGATCAAACAGCTACAACAACATGGTTAAAGTTCTCTCTTTCTTTGATTTGTTTAGTTCTGTCCTTGCTGCGGATTAAACTGACCATGGTTTAAATACAAACATTTGTGAGACGTTTTATTGTATTTTTTTTTTTTTGGATGTGTCTCCACTGTAAAATGACTTGTTCTTATGTAGATGATGATAATAAAGCAACAACATTCTCTGCATGACAGAGTATATCAGGTGGGTCGGACGCACAGTCATGGTCCAGTCAAGACTGGTCGGCGGGTCAAGCTGCCAATCCTTACCCATCGACACAAGGGGATGGGGCAGGGCAGCAGTCTACAGACTACAGTCTCACACAGGGGGGCGGGGCAGGGCAGCAGTCTACAGACTACAGTCTCACACAGGGGGGCGGGGCAGGGCAGCAGTCTACAGACTACGGTCTCACGCAGGGTGG
>JAQIWG010006808.1:0-12946 GCA_034695025.1 Chamaedrilus cognettii | reverse complement strand
TTCAGAACAGATCAGTTCAGAACAGATCAGTTCAGAACAGATCAGTTCAGAACAGATCAGTTCAGAACAGATCAGTTTAGAACAGAACAGTTCAGAACAGAACAGATCAGTTCAGAACAGAACGCCACGACAGTCATTGACAAGCATAAAAATGGCAAAAATTAGGCTAACAAAGGCCCGCCTTCAGTTAAGGTTTATTTCTTTCTATGTTACCAGAATTTATTTCCTTCTGTCTTCTGATGAATAGACACACATATTCAAATTGTTTCGATCTTGTTGTAGAGCCGTGGCAAACGAACTGATGAAGGGTCATCCAGTGGCCGCCGTTAAATACGAAGCGGTGACGATCTACTTCAGCGATATCGTTGGATTCACTACTCTGTCAGCGGATAGTACTCCCATGCAGGTACCGCATCTCCTTCCTTCATTACTAATATTAAAATAATCTGTAATCGGTTAAATATTCTAAAATATGCTAATTTAAAATAAATATATTATATAATATATAATATATAAATATATAACAAATATGCCCGTTTGAGTGATTTTTGTGTTATTATAGTTTAAGGACCGCGCGTAGCACAAGGACTGAGTATATATGTACATGTACAGTCCGGTTTTGTGCGAGACAGCCGTCACAGAACCCCTTCTTTAGTCGCCTTTACGACTCGCCCAGGGAGCTCTGGGTTGCAAGCCAATTCTTTTGTTCCTCGCCTGCAGGGGTTACCTGTATGCGTGAATGTTATGGCTTCTGCTTCTTGCATAAGCTTTCTAAGAGTGCGCTTTCAGTTTCAGCGTTCTTTATTAATGCAAAAATTCCTAAATTTAGATCATTTTTTGTAGGCACGTTAATGTTGGTTAAAGCGATGATTTTTGTTGATTATTTAGCCATTCAGTAAGTGATTATTGTTGATTGTCTAGTGATTGATTAAGCGATTGTGTTGATTAATCTGCACAGGTTGTCGATCTTCTCAACGATTTGTACACAACGTTTGATACGATCATCGAAACTGTCGACGTATATAAGGTTAGGCTGAAAAAACAATACTATGAATATAATCTTTATTAATTTTTGTTCTTTCTGATGCTGCACTCTAACTCTGTTTCTTTTTATCACATCACATCTCCCGACATGGCGACATTGAAATACAAATGTTGTAAAAGTCATAAAATATTAGTAATAAAAAATGCAGTAATTTGCCGAAGTGAGTTGTGAGTTGAGGTTGAGAGTTGAGGATGAGTAATAAGAGATGCTAGTTGAGGATGAGAGTTGAAGATGAGAGATGAGAGATGCTAGTTGAGGATGAGAGTTGAAGATGAGAGATAAGAGATGCTAGTTGAGGATGAGAGTTGAGGATGAGAGATAAGAGATGCTACTTGACGATGAGAGATGAGTTGAGGATGAGAGTTCAGGGTTAAGGATATAAGAAGATCAATTCACAGACTCATGTTATTGAATATAGTTCTTTTGTTATATTTGTTTGTATCGTTTTTATTTATTTACCATTTGGCGCTCGGCTAGTATAGAATCTGTCCTAGTTCAACTGATTCTTGACCCTTCTCCGCTTTTCCGCATGTGTCCTTTAAGGCCTTCTCAAGCATCTGCATTCTAGTATAATTGCACAAATTGCTTTGTCTATATTATTTAAGTTCGGTGGCGGCGTCTTGTGAAATTGTATTCCGTGTGCTGTTGTTTGAAGAAATAAATGAATAATAACTTAAAATAAGTGGTGTTGTGATTAGGTGGAGACGATAGGTGACGCGTACATGTGTGTATCGGGTCTGCCCAAGATCAATGGGGACCGACACGCTCGCGAGATCTGTCGCATGGCCCTGCGACTGCTCAACGCCGTCAAGAGCTTCAAGATCAAGCATCGGCCTAACGAACAACTCAAGCTGCGCATCGGAATTCACTCCGGTTAGATTAGTCTAGCTTTCACAGGATGCAAGCGCTGTGATGTAGTGGTTAAGGCGTCGGATGTCAGTTGAAGATAAGAGTTGAGAGTTGAGGGTTGAGAGTTGGGAGTTGAGGATGAGAGTTGAGGATGAGAGATGAGCGTTGAGGATAAGAGTAACGAGTTGAGGATGAAAGTTGAGAGTTGAGGATGAGAGTTGAGAGTTGAGGATGAGAGTTGAAAATAAGAGATAGAGTTGAGGGTGAATGTTGAGAGTTGAGGATGAGAGTTGAGGATGAAAATTGAGAGATGAGGTTGAGAGTTGAGGATAAGAGTTGAGAGTTGAGGATGAGAGTTGAGGATAAGAGTTGAGAGTTGAGGATGAGAGTTGAGGATAAGAGTTGAGAGTTGAGGATTAGAGTTGAGAGTTGAGGATGAGAGTTGAGAGTTGAGGATGAGAGTTGAAAGTTGAGGATGAGAGTTGAGAATGAGAGTTGAGCCAGCCAGCACAGGTGTCTGTGCCCAAGTGACGTAAATAAAGCTTGACATTACTTTGCGCTGATTCGAATGCGTGCTGGTCGCTGCAGGCCCGGTGTGTGCGGGCGTGGTCGGTCAGAAGATGCCGAGGTATTGTTTGTTTGGGGACACGGTCAACACAGCGTCACGCATGGAGTCCAACGGGGAAGGTGAGCCTCATCAATCGAGGTGGCATTTTTATTAGAAGTTTTATTTTACATCTTTTGCTAGCTCTGATCACTGTTAACCCGTAGTCGGATAGTTTAGTTTAATGCGCTTTGCAATTGCAACTTTGCGACTGCGACTTTGCTGAGCAAAGCATCCACTCCAGTCTCCTCCTCGACAACACGCAGCGAGCCTTGACAAGTCTGTCTGACGTGGCGCTATTTTGAAGCCTTTATCATAATTTTTCTTCACTATAATGCAGCAAAACCATTGAGGTATTAAAGTTTTTCTCGCATGCGTGTTGTTACAGGCATCATAATTTGCTATATTTTTAAAATATATATATTATAATTGTTGTGTTTGATTTTTTAGCGTTAAAAATTCACGTCAGTCCCGACACAAAATGTTTGCTCGACTCGTTAGGAACGTTTCATTTGGATTTTCGAGGCCCTGTCGAAATGAAGGTGAGATATTGCATCTTCTTGCTGCTTCATGAATCTTTTTATGATGTAGTGCATACAAAAACTTGTAGGCTTGTTTTTAATCTTTTTTTGTGCGAAGTAATATTATTGTATGTGTGTTGAAAGAGTCAATATTTAGTTCTGCATACAGCAGAAACTAGAAAAACAATTTACCAATTTTTTTTCTTTTATTCTGTTAATATCTTTGTGTACATATGAATTACATGTTTGCACCCTGGTGAGAACTGCTGGTGCTGGGTTTTTATTACGCGATGCCCTTCCTGACGCCAACCAAATAAATGTTTATCTGGTAAAGTGATAACAGATAGCGGCACTTTGTGTTTAACAGCCTTGCTGTAGGGCGTGTATTGTAACGCATAATTTCATAGTTGCCGGCGCGGGGACTTGAACCCGGATCTCTGGGACTCTCGTCCAATGCCCTAACCATTGCTCCATAGCGCCTAAGTATGTAAGGTTCCCTACAACTTTGTTTGTTACGTGTCGAGCTTAATGTCCCATCATTCTTGTACGTATAGGCCTTAAATATGCGTGAATCTACGTGTATATGTACCTTGTTTTATATTGCCAGGGATTTGACGAAGCCTAATAATCAATGTGCATAAAAAAAATTGTCTGCGTTAATTTTAGAGTTAATTTAATGTCATGCTGGGTGTTTTGCTGTTTCTGTGTTTTAATTCTTCGAATAATAATGTACAAGAGTGTTAGCTACAATTTCTCATGCTATTAATTTTTCTCTGCTAGGCTTCTTTATAAATATCTATAGCAAAAATGCTTTCGTATTTCTTCTTCTTCTTTTACGCCGTTTCTCATTTGTGATGTTGCAGGGTAAAGGCTTTATCGCCACCTGGTGGCTGCTCGGTGAAACGAACCCAGACTTTCCCGATATCATCCCGGCCGAACTCGAACATTTACCGGTCGTAGCCTCTGGCAACTGACTTTTAGAAGCGACTCGGGTGCTTCCAAACGGCGTGACGTCACGCAGCGATGACGTCACGCTGCGATGACGTCACAGGGCGATGACGCTCACACTAGTCACTAACCAGAGCTGGTTGGGTGGGGAGTCTTGCGATTGTTTGGTCGAATGCTAAGAAATCCATGGATGCTTAAACGGTCACCGGTTGATCAAATAAATCATTTGGTAAGAGCGCGCATCAAAGAAACTAACAAATGAACTAGTAAAGTCGACGCCAAGACCTGAAGTCGGATCGATTTAGGATTAATGACAACGAGTATGTGCTTTAAAATGAATGATAAATTTTGCATAATTAACTGCTTAACTGCTACTTTACTTGCCACGTTCCTAGGCTTTTTAATTGTGGAGAAACAAATCCACCGGTAGTTGGTAGATACAGAGATCGTGACTTTGGATATGTCAAAGAAACAAAGAACAAAATGGCGGAAGTTTCGCATTACTCCTCATTCAACCTGCTCTGGTCATTAACCATTCCACGCTAGATGATTTCACATTTCATATTACCATACCAGTCAAGTAATATCAGTCATGTATTGCTTAAAGTCGATGATATGGCTACAGAAAGCTGCGAGTTAAATTGAAAAATACTATACTATAACGTTAACAGGCGGTTATTGCCGGGGTTCAGTTTAGCGGGCATAGTATGCCTAAATTGACGGTTGTATGTGAATTGTACGCCTTTTTGAAACGTAACATTACGCATGAACATCAATTAGGATGATGTTGGCCTACGCTATTTTTAAAGACTGAGCAGTTTTACTACGACTGTTTTTGACGGAGCAGGCGTGCCAATCTTGTATGATTAATCGAGGCCAATCTTGACCCTGTATATTGCAGCCATAGGTTAAAGCATGAGAGAAATTATAACTTCTTTTTAGAATGTCAATTCACGAGATCGTCACGACTTATCGTTGACATTTTCAAAAATAAGGTTTGTGGGTATGGGTATGTGTTTGAAATTTGAGCAGTGTCTAAATATGTCATTGGGACCTTGCCTTTGCATTCTATGGACTGCGGCGTACGAAGTGGCGCGAAGGCCGAATGATTTTCCTTGTTTCTGTGAGTTAGGAGATCGGGCTTTTTGTTGGAAATACATGGAATTTGATGACTGTCAATGGCCCATTCGCCAGCGGTCACCAGCTAATCTCATGAACACTGAACATAAAGGACGATTGCTGTCTTGTGCAATTTGTATACCAGTGTCATCAAGTACAGTGTTGCTGTGAACTATTTGAGACTTTTGTAAACAACTTGAAACTATCGTTTATGGTATCATTAACATGTTTTAGTTATTATGATTAAGAAGTTGTTTATGGAAAATAAGGGTCTGGTATCAGGCATTGAAACGGCTACTGCATACTTTCTTACGTGTCTTAAGTAACAGTGTCAAAATTGACTTTTTGCTACGTTGTTTTGTGTAGTTATGTCCAGTTTAGTTTAATTGAATTTATCCGTATTTGAGCATGTAATTTAATTTGTAGTTACTTAATTATTGCACAAACTACGATAAATATTACCACTCTCGATCTCTCCATTCCGATCAAAGCACATTTGCTATCCGCAGTGTTTTTATGGTCGTATTGAATTAACATTGTGTCGTACTATCATGTGAATATATTTGTATGTCTGAATGTATATAATGTGATAACGTTGATATCAGTGCTGTGAGACATAACTTTCGTGTATCATCAATATTATCATTCGCGTTTTACGTCTACTTTGCCGCTGAACGTTTCCCGCGATGAGACTCTCCCATGACTCCCGATCCTTTACCACTCTCTATACATGCCTTACACTCCAATATCATCCTCCACTGCCACTTTTCAAGTTTTCTTTCCTCTACTCATTTTTCCTTCCACACTTCGAAAATCTGCATGCCGACACCCAATCATACTTTTTCTTGCGCTTTGCATGTCCGAGACCACTTAACAATCTTAGTCTTACTCGACCGTAGTGTATTCTATCTCACTTTTTCTGCTACACAGACTTCGATAGAAGATAGAGAAATAGCTACATTTAGGATAGATAAACTACATCTATTCTAGGACCGTCATGCTAAAAGTTATTTATTTTTAACTTATTTTTGTGCATATTAACGTGCAATGAATAGTTCTTGTTCCATGATTCTGTTGGAAAGCTGAAGTTTTCATCGTTGATTTACAAAGAGCATGGATTTTGTATTCGTCGTCAGCCTCTGTCACTAACGTAGGCGCATCCAATGGTGGGGTTCGGGGGTTCATGACCTCCCAAACTTTTCCAAATTTTTCGATGACCTCCCCAACTTTTGGGATGATCTCCCCATTTTGTGTGTTAAATTTGACCCCAATGTGACCCCGATCTCTCTACCTTTTGTGAAGACCCCCGCATGATGGCATGTTCATGAAAAAATTAAGTCAGCACCCCCCCCTCCTGCTCACGATCTCGGACCCGACCTCCCCAACCTTCAGACCATGGTTGCGCCTATGGTCAATAATAGGGTCGATTATTTTCCGTTTGTGATTTCTGTACAGGATGTGTATAATTTAGTATTGTAATTGCGTGGATGATCGTTGAATTGGATGCGAAACTGGTTCAGTGATTCCACAGCATGATTAACGTGTGCAGTTTATCATTGAGCGAGTTTCTGTCAATCAGTCGGTGCTAATGCTGAACTTGCGCTGATGGTAGCTTATTAGGAAAGCATGCTGATCTATCACAGTTGGGAAATTTAGAAGACCCTCCTAGGGGGGTTTAGCTCTTCCAGTTCTGGCTGACACACCCTAACGGCTGACCCCTTGAGAGGGTGCTATAAACCCCGCAAGGATTGCAAGAAATGTGTGTATAAGATTTATTAGGGCTAGAAATAAACAAGAACTGTTAGAAATCGTCCACAAAATGGACAAGCGGGGATCTTAAATATAGATAGCCACTGTTGAAAAATATCTCAGAAATTTTCGTCTCTGAAAATTATTTAAGCAAAAAAAATATGCAAAAAACACTGGTGATGTGATCTTAATGGTTTTGTCAGTATGATTTATTATTACACCATGGCTCACTTAATGGTTTTTATCGGTTTTGTCCATCCGCACGCCGATATATCGAGGTGGAAAAGATGGTTGGAAGAGGGAGGGGGAAGAAAACATGGAAGGAGGCGGTAGAGAGCGATATGAAGAAGCGAGGCATGAATAGAGAGATGGCAATGAATCGAGAGTAGTGGGGGTCTCATCGTGGGAAACGTCCTACCTGTATTGACACGGAAAAGTGGACGTAAAACGTAAACGATGATGATGATGATTTGTCAGTTAAGGCGAACAAGATTAGGCGAAATGGTACACAGCTTTCTCATGCGCTGTTCTCCAGGAAACGGTCTAGCATACGTGTAAGCACTAACGTGCTAATTGCAAAATTAAGGTCAACTCGAATGGTTTATGTTGATTCTACAGGGTGAGTCATAAAAAAACGTGCCCCTAGCGATATCGCGATAACTTCTCTAAATCTTAATATTTTGGCCTAATTTTTTGAGAGTTTGACGCTGCTGAGAAAATTTGACACAAACTCTGAAATTTGCAAAAAGATATTCACTTCCGTTCACAAGTTATAATACTTTTTTTTTTTTAAAGTCAAAAAATCACTTGAACCAAGGCAGCGAAGCCTATTTAAAGAGCTACAAGAGCTTGGGCGACCTGATTTCCTTCGTATTATTTGGTGGCCCTGAAAAGGGCCGATTTGCGTTAGTCGGCAATCTAAAGCTGGTGTTCGAAGTGATCGCCATCTACTCTGACACATGCCCGAAGCCTCTCTCTGAATGCAAACACTGCCTTGCCAATTGGAACCTGTGGTAAGTCATCCCAGATCGCTTCCAGTACCACTTTCAGTTCCGTCTTGGTCTTGGTTTGGATTTGTGTACCTGGTCAAGCATCAAGCATCGCCCCCCACACATGGTAATCAAGTGGATTTAGGTCTGGGGAGTTAGGAGGCCACTCGTCTTTCTTGATGACATCCGGACAGTTCTGATCCAGCCAATCCTGTCCCTGGCGGGCGGCATGGGCCGGCGCGCCATCTTGCTGAAAGATGAAGGCGGTGGGCACAATGTTGTGAAAATCTTAGATCAGTACAATCATTGCGCAAATCGGCCTTTTTCAGGGCCACCAAATAATACAAAGAAAATCAGGTGGCCCAAGCTCCTGCATTTCTTTAAATAGGTTTCGTTGCCTTGGTTCAAGTGATTTTTTGACTTTTTCTAAAAAGTATCATAACTTCTGAACAGAAGTGAATATCTTTTTGCAAATTTCAGAGTTTGTGTCAAATTATCTCAGCTACAAACCCGGAAAAATGTAAGCCAAAATATAAAAAATTTGAGAAGTTATCGCGATATCGCTAGGGGCACGTTTTTTATGACTCACCCTGTATACAAAATATGACTTGGTTTGTTGCAATTTAGCTGTGATCGGAGAAATGTTATACAAATTTTAATAATTGGTCTGTAGCTGTGATGGACAACACGCCAATCGCCGAGTATTTTTTGTGCAATCAAAAGAACAACTGAGTGACAGCTAATTATTTGTATTGAAATGTTGTCCTTTGCCATGACATCGGATATTTTAATTATTAAACTTGTTATTAGTCTCGTGCTTATTTCCGCAGTCGCATTGTCAATTTTTTGATGATTTAAATATTCCCTCGTACAATCGACAAGCAAATTCAGTTGAAGATCGCTTTAGCGGTGGAAAAGTCAGGTAAAGGCCAGGGGCGTAGACAAGGGGGGGTATAAAGGGATATATACCCCCCCAAAATGTTCAAAATATATATCAGTATATACAGTACCCAGACCACAAATGCAATTTAGTTGTTCATTTACTCTTTACATTTTAATACTTCATAATGTTGAAAATTTATACCCCCCCAAACTGAAATCCTGGCTACGCCCCTGATAAAGGCCCCGGCTGTAAAACCTAACCTAACCGTCCGGAGGCAAAATTGAAAGTCGCCAAAGCCATTTTAAAATTCACTAATATTCCCCGAACCCTTTAAAAGCCAATTAAATCGGACGCGTCCCGGCCGCGTCCGGAGGCAAAATTGAAAGTCGCCAAAGCCCTTTTAAAATTAATTAATATTGCCAAAACCCTTTAAAGTGAATTAAATCGGACGAATTAGATATGTTCCCGTTATGTTCATCAATAATTTCAGATAATTAAGCTAAATCCAACTTTCTATTTAAGACAAAAATGATATAGTGAATAGAATGCGAGAAAGTTAAGAAAGTTGGAGCATGAGTAGGTGCAGTTGTGCCAACATCAATGCGCCGCTGCGCATCCAAATTCATTAATTTCTTAACGATACTAAGTGAGAAATCTGCGCTACGTCTATCAGAAATATCCCCAGATCTAAGGATACAATTTTTGAGAAAAAAATATCCGTACCCAGATCCTAGATCTTTCAAAATATCCATAAATCTGGGGATATATCCCCAGGAATAGCATCACTGCATCTAACTGAAGAAAATTAAAAACTCATGATCGGCATCACATTATAACTGATCAAAGCCATTTTATTTTTGAAAACGAAATTGTCTACAGCACTATTCTAACGCATATAATTATTAGCCACTAATCAATATTTACTAAAAGCTCTATTCAAATCTAATTTCAGCACCACAACTAAGTTTGTAAAACTTGAAAAGCAGACGATAGCGATTCAAACTGTAAAGGATAAATATGCTTTTGCAAAAAAATAATATTTTCAAGCATTTTAAGTATTGCTTGTTAGCAAATTTCTAAAAAATTATTGTTATTTACTATAGGCTATATTGAATTTAAAACGTGCAGTACATGCATATTATTATAGTACAACTTTACTCTGAAAAGTAACCAAAATGAAGCAGTAAAACTGCACTAGCTTCTGTCAATAACATTTTGAAAATTCTACAATCTACCACCTCTATTTGCATTATTTATGATACAAATTAGTTCAATATAATTGTAATTTAATTAACTCGACTGGTAATTCCTACGCTTGCCCATTGGGCAACAAAAAATATCAGGAAGAGATTAAAATTAACAACAGTATGGTAACTCTCAACGTCTTCAATCGGAAGAACTTAAACATTTTTTACACGTCTCAATAAATTAAATGGTGTAATTTTGAAAACCTAATACTAAAAACTGCACTTCAGCGGCCTGATCCATCAAGGCATCTTACAAAAATCTTAGCCTTAAGAAGTTAATAAAAACCTTGAGAAAATCTTGTAGCTTTTTTTTGTAACTCCGAACCATCGCGTGCAAAAGAAAAAATGCCGTCATAGCGTTCGGTGAAAGGAGTTTATTTACTAGAAATGTGACTACAAAGTAAATTTAAGAAAATCTTATGAATAATTCATGAATCAGGCCTCCGAATGGTACCGAGATTCATCGCGCCAATTGCAAATGCTGATTTGAGAATCTCTCTACCATTTCTTAAGTTCTGAGTTGTACACTGTTCATCATGATTTAAGTGCATTTAATTGAATATACTTACCCTACAAACAGACCGATCAGAATAAATTGCACACAGTTTCGATGCATAAACAATTAGGTTACACCAGCAATGAGCCAGCAACCAAGCGACGTAGCCGCTTTAAAGGAATGCACCTGCACACCGTAGATGAACAAACTCTTAAACACTTTGGCACAAAACACCGTTTCAGTACACCGCCCATTCCATAGATTACACTATTCGAATACAAAAATATACCTATCCCAGACTGCAATCTACGAACGGAACAAAACAATCGCTCAGCACGGCGTGCACTAAATCGATCCAAAGCGAACTGACGAAGCTAACTAATAACCAAATCCAGCATGCTATTTAACAAAGGCATGTTCCGAAATAATTAAATAATGTTTGTTGTAGATAATTAAGCTCCTCGCGCCGCCCCCGTACGCACAACTGGCTGGGAGGGGTAGAGTCGCGCGATAGCGATCATTTATCGAACGTTTAGGAAGTGTAGATGGTCTTCTGAACGTGTGTGGCGCGGTCCTGCAACATAGAGGCATCTCAATGTAATACTGTAAAACATGAAATTTTTGCGTCCAAGTAATTTTAGGCCAAACTCGCAAAAATTACCTCCGCAAAAATAATGCCGCATAATCTATTTATAATGGGGCAGTTCTCAAAAAATGCAAAAATTTTATGCGACAAAATTTCTCTGCGTCAAAACCGCAAAAATAACATGCAGCTAAAATTTCAGGTTTTACAGTACAAGTGTTTTTGAGCTTGAAAATTCAACAACCATATGTAGTAACAAGGACTATTACAGTCCGGTTCTGTGTAAGAGCGCCACCACAGAACTGCTTCTCCTTCCTTAGTCGTCTTTTACGACGCGCTTGGGGAGCTCTGGGCTGCAAGCCAATTATTTGTTCCCCGGCTTCCAGGGGTAGAAATAATAAAAGGTGCGCAGCACGCTGACCATGTTGAAAAACAGAGGCATTGAATTGCCGAAGTCGTAACATTTGGTTTTTTAACTGCACTACAATTGGATATGTGCGTAATCATATGCACTGTAGTCGGATGTGCATGCGCGCGTGTGTGTGTGTGTGCACACTCTGTAGCTCTCCTTGTGTTTGATAATACTTGTCTTCTAAACACCCTCGCTGTAGCGCATGGTTTCATAGTTGAGGCACAGGGACTCGAACCCAGGTCCCCTGGACAAGCAGTTCGACGCCTTAACCACTACGCCACAGCACCTCGCAGTTTTTTTATACTAATAGTCTACCATAGTAATTAGAATATAGTAGTAATGTGAATGAATGATCTAGTGCATATGTTATGTAGTTCATAATCAACGTCATCTTGTTACGGCACTTAATGTATATTTAAGGACTTGGCAGTTGCCCAGCTTATATAATCAGATTTTGGTATTTATGTCGCATCTTGGGAGATACCAATTATGACGTCACTATTGAGAAATTTATTCTTAAGAAACTCGGCTATCCGGTGACAGCTCTAGTTATTTTCCTGTACAACGTGAAAAACAGTAAACAGTTTTTGTTTTACCTTCTTTGAAAAATTAATAATAAAAATAACCTACCTCTCCACTCTGGTTGATCATCGTTGTCTTGATGTTAGCGCCCACTCCCCAGGTTGGCTGGTCCGACTCAATGTCAGACGCTGGAGCACCGGCTGGCTTGTGACCGTGACTCCAGAGCTGCACACCATTACCAAACTTGCAGTCATTGGCGACTATGCTAATAGAACAGGAGCGTATTCAATTAATTGTTTAGGGGGGGCCAAGCAAAGTTCTAAGATGGCTCCGGGGTCGAAAACTTGTTATAGATACGAATATACTCAAATGATAAAATATACAGTGTACCGGTACACATTATACAATAATATAGAGATACCTATATTATTGTTTAATGATATACGATAACATATCATTATATATTATTGAGTATATTGATAGTTTCTTTGATAGTATCAATATTTACTATATTAACATTAATTCAGTAAACTATGGTATTTATTTCTTGCAAATAACACTACAAAAAATTGCCAAAATGTGTCCAACGACCAGAAAAATGTCCAATTGAGATTCCATATAATTATCTATATTATGGTTCCTGGATCGTCTTTCTGTGCCAAAAATAACAAATTAGCTTGGCGTGATCGTGACACCTGTGCGTTTAACAGAACAAAAAAAAGTATTGCCCAAGATAATTATGCGAATCGTCTGATATATAACATTTAAAATCTGTTGCAGCAATAACCTGGAGCACACACAGTGCAAAAGTTGCGTGCATTTGTTTCAACCTTACGTTAAAATAATCATCAGGGTGTAGTGCAAGTTGAAGTGACGTACGAAGGTCAAATGTTAATAACCTTAATAAACCTCAATAAACCTCAATAAACCTCAATAAACCTCAATAAACCTCAATAAACCTCAATAAACCTCAATAAAC
>JAQIWG010006807.1:0-12947 GCA_034695025.1 Chamaedrilus cognettii | reverse complement strand
AAAACACATTAAAATACATTAAAATACATTAAAATACATTAAAATACATTAAAATACATTAAAATACATTAAAATACGTTAATGTGCATTAAAATACATTTAAATAGCAATAAATAGCCTGAGTAATAATAACCTTGACAATGGCAACCATTGTCAGTTGAGTGTTATGATTGTGTAGAGATCCGGTGCCTTGTGCAATTATAAATAATTGGCTATATTCTCAACTCTCTTATATCGTTCAGTGTCCGGACGGGGGGTAAGCGGCACATGGGGGTTCTGAAGAAAGTGGGGAGGGGTGTGGGCGCATCTCCAAATCAATAGATGCGGAGTAAGTTTCAAAAGGATTGTTGAAGTCGCAACGCTCGTGCTTAGCTACCTAAGAGGTAGGCTAATATCGCAACACAACGCGCATTGTGACATTTTAACAGTTGTCGTGACAGTTGTGAGAGTTTATCGTGAGGCTACTCCACATCTCTAACATATTTGTAAATATTTAGGGGTAGTTTTGTTGCCAGCTAGAGTTCTGAAAAATGTTATACAGACAGTTCGTCACAAATATTTTCGATTGCTAAATGGTTTATTTGGTAAAGTCGGAACGCGCTCATGGCCAAATGGTGACATTGTCTCTTTTGGAGTCGTTTTGTGTGCCTCTGTTAGGCTATGGTGTTGAATCATTTAACGTTAGACAAGCTGAGTATAACTGTTGTGACTCTCTCTGCATACAATGCTGCCTTTGCTAAAATATTTGCGTCATATGATAAGAACATAATTTGCAGCTGCCAATTCTACTGCGAATTTCTGTCTCTTTTAAAAATTTAAATTTAAATGCTCAAGTTTTATGTCCAAAAATCTTCAATTCAAAACGACTCTGTTTGCGGACTTTATATATTGTGTGGTATGCAAAAATTTGACTGAAAAATCAGTTATGCACGCATGCTCTTGGACACATAATATTAAAAAATTTTTTTTTAACAATATGGATAACTCGTAAAATGATAATATTTTTCATGCAGCCTGTCGCATCATCGATGGTTGTATAATATGGTATATGCTGCAACTGTTTATTTAATTAATATTTTTGTAATTGTGCATTATTATGTTGCTTCTGCCGTCAGGTGAATAAAGTTCTATAGAAATCAGTAATAAACAAATAAAGAGCACTAACAATTATAAATTCTGCAGAGCGTGTAAGCCAGATTTGGCAATGAAAATACTATTTGATACATTAAATAATGAAGTTGAAGCTAAGCACGCCTCTGAGGCTGATGCACAAAGGCTGTGATTGAAGTATAGATGAATAAGTAGTGGCAGTCAGTTAGGATTATGCAGTATATGAGCACGCAATGATACTAAATAAGTGCATTGAGTAAGCTAAAGAAGCGCAAATTATCGCATTTAAAACAGCAAGCTAACAAGTAGGACATATTAATATTAGTTTCAATATATATGAAAATATACTTTACAAATATTTTCTTACTTGGCTTAGTAAAAAATTTTTGCTTGCTTTCAGTCATGGATTTTGCGAGAGCTCAGTTCAAATTTTGTAAATTTAGTAACAAGCAGCAACTTGTAATAATACCCGCATTGCTGGTGTGACAATCAAATTTTACAAGAGAAGTGAGAAGAAATATGCAAGCTCAACGTGTGAAAGTTTTTTTTAATGTCGCACTGTGACGATTGCGAATGGGCGAGTAGTAAAAAAAAACACCCTTGTGACTTTTTATTATTGTATATAAAAATTAGTTAACTAGACTTCGCTTTTATAAGGTCTACGTTACTGCACTTCAGTAGTCCTGCGTGAAATTCAAAATAATATGGATCTTAGAGACACAATTAGGATGCCTGATTGCAAATATTAGTGTTATACAGCCACGTAATGCATTGATAGCAATAATTCTTATCTTAATATCCGGTCAAACTGTGCTTGGAATTTTGGATAAATTTTGAAAAAAATACAATAAATTCGATTTGAAAGCAAGCAGTAAGCATTTTTGATGAGATTTGGGCGATCGTTTGCTGTTTGATCCAATAATAGGCAAAAATTTTTAATTATGGTAAAGCACTCCTTGGTCCTGTGCCTTTGGCGGTATGTACAGAACATCACGCGTACATTCTTTCCGGGTTGATCATTGTTTTTGATGCTATGATGTAAGTGGCTGCTTTTAAAATTGAGGTTGACATTATACCGGACAATTATCATACTGATGATCTTCAAAAGACAATCTGTTGCAGCTGATGATAATTAATAGGCCAAGTTGTTAGTTTTGAACAGTTCTGATCCCTCCAGATTAATTTGTAAAAGTCATTGTTTTTCCTAGCACTCGGCAAACATTCCTGCATTCTAGTTGTCTTTTGACCTACCGTCCTGTACCTCTGGTTTTAGCACTTCGCACCGAACACCATGCATATTTAGCAACGCTTGTCATTGCGTTGTGTATTCTATGATGGGAGCGTAGGTGCTTTTTTATATTGGTGGTGTAGCGGTATCGTAGCCGTTTACCACGTGGGCTACCCGGGTTTGATTCCCGATCGGGGTTGCTGATTAGAGATTGATTTCTCGGACTTGCAGAGGCCTACTCAGCCTAGCATCCCTTGGGGGTCGGTGAATGGGTAGTTGGTACTTTCAACGAGACAATCCAGATAATATACGACAACAATATTGTCACACACATCGACACTACTGACTGGTGGCTGAGCGCCTAGTTGTGAGGGCTGCCAATTGGGAGGTAGAGAACAAGAAAAAAAATCGGATAGGCAGTGCAAAGAATTTAAATTTCCGGTCCAAAACTTGTGACCAAGGGGGAGGGGTGCACTGTATCAGAGGTTTTCCCCTTCCTTGTAGGAGAACTCACAACCGGGAGGGGTGCGAGGGGGGGTCAAAACAGTCGGGAGTCAAATCTATCGATGATAATATTATTGCTCATAGAGAAAAAGGTCTAGATGTCCTGTGTTATATGACTTTTTCTCTTGCAAGCCCCAATTTTTTCTCTCGAAACGAACTCGGGGTGGAGGGGGGGGGGGGGGTATTGACGGAGCTTTTTCTGTTAAATAAAACTCAAATGCTCCATGTTGAAATCACAACCGGATGTATCCTCAAACTCACGCTCAACACATGCTTGTTCCCCTTCATACTAGTTTTTTTTTCTACACCTATTTTTGTCTGCTCTCTATTCTCTAGTTCTCTACTTTTCTCAAATCTTTTAAATTGCTTGATAATCCGAGTGCTCGACGATTGCATGATCAAATCCTCAATTGCGCACTCGAGCAATAACTCTAAAAATGAGAACACTGGCCAAAAGGTCGAGCCACTTCAAATTAAAGATCGGGCCCGTAAAGCTTAAAGATCGGGCCAAGGCGCGATAGGGTCCTTATGACGCGGCGCGACGCCACTATATGGGGGGGAGGTATTTTGACGTCGTTACAGCCAGTCAACTAAATTTAGTGACTGCAACGATTTAGTCAAGGGAGATAATGCAATCTAATTGTTAAAAGCAATTTTAAATTTAGCTAAAATATTTAAAAGCTATACCATTTACCAAAAGTCAATTTTCATGTTGAAAAATGTATGTTCTGAACCGAATCTCGACATTACCAGTGTTATGATATGTTAAAGGTACAGGGGGCCCCACAGCCAGTTTATGTTGTGCAGGCGATGGCACAGCCAGATAACCCATATTTAGTACTTGACAGCCTCAGATCCTCTAGCCTACTATATAAACTGGTTATTACAATAGTCGCCCAGGACTTCACTTAAATCTATGGCTAGGCGTGACTCTAACGCTTAAGACGACTATTACGCAAATGATACATTTGTTGCGTTCATTCTTTTCTACCGCATAGATGTATTTTTTCATAACGATACGAAATGAATATGTAGGCCTGTGGTCTAAATTATATTTTAAGCTATACTGCTTTATTGAAATAATGTTAACTAAATCATCAAAACTTCAACACATTTGGACTACATCCGTGCATTCGTGAATATACTTGTAATTGAAATGGCCACTGCAAAACAGAGTCAACCATTTAGAATAGATGACTTGACGGAATGTTCAATCTGCAAGAAAAGGCTTCAAAATCCAAAATGCCTTCCGTGTACCCATACTTTCTGTCTCGAGTGTCTCGATCAATGCGACAAACACAAACAATCTGGAAAAATATTGGCATGCCCGTTCTGTCGTGAAAAATTTACTATTCCCGCAAAGGGATTAGGGGAATTGCCAGACGACACCTTCATACAGGAATTGCTTAACATCCAGTATGCGACACACGCCAATTTAGAGAGTAACAGGTGCATCGCACAGTGCGCAAACTGCTGCAGATCAATTTGTGGATACTGCGTTCAGTGCTCTCAATATTGCTGCGCAGCGTGTGTAGTGACCCACGAGAAAAACGTAGTCACAGCAGACCACGATGTGGTGTCAGTAAAAACTCATGAAAACGCTGTGAAAGCTCAGTCAAAATTGTGCGATCATCTCTCCAGTAAGCCGTGCGAGGTCTACTGCTACAATTGCGATCTTGTTCTGTGCCTCGATTGCTCAGCTAAAAAGCACAAACGCCATCAATGCGAAAACTTGGAGAACTCGCGAAGACCTTATAATGACGAAATCAAGAAAATGCACCCGCAATTGATTCACTGTTTGAAAGAAACTGGATCAGTATTAATGAATGTGATTGCTGATGAGAGCGACCTCTTAAAGCAGATAAAAGTCGTCTATCTTGCAATCGACGCACAATGGCGCGAAGTGAAACGTCGTGCGAAAGCAGAACTAGATGAGCTAAGGAAGAAAATGGGACATTTAAAAAAAGAACATCTCAATAGATTGCACAACAGAAAGGCAGAAGCAAAAGGAAGATTCCTAGACGTTGCAAGTTATGCCAAGTCTGTTGAAAACCGAATCGATACCGATTGGCCAATAGAGAATGAGCTGCTCAAGAGCGTGAAAGAGTTGACAACATCGCAGACTGAGTTCAACGAGAACAAACTACCACCTATCCAACTTTCATTTACGCCAGCGATAACATTCGACAGAAATTCTGGCAGGAACGACGTGGGATTGATTGGTCAGCTGACTGCCAACGATGCTCAACTGATAATCACAGGTAGTGTGGCAAGAACTTTTTAGAAATAAATATTTTGGTTTACATTATTAATCGGTGTAGTTAGAGAAAAATTGAACGCTGGATATTCTGAGCATTATAATAAGCAGGTGACTTGACAGTCAAGCAAGATTACCTACATACATGTACACATGTACACATGTACACTGTACGTACACATACATGTGAGTAGGCCTACATGCATTTTTATTTCAAACATATTCAGCGGCGTAATTCAAGAAGTAGGCTAATGGTTTAAAATACAGACACGAGTCGCACGACAGGCTCTGAGCCCGGTGTACACTCATGATTACACTGCATGTGTAATTTATGGTCTAAAATCTTCGAAATTTGAATTAAATTATTAAAAATTTGCAAGTGTTTCCGTCTCTAGCATTAATCCGAAAGACATTACTACGGCCACAGATAGGCCTAGTATGTTTTCTGGTAAAAAAATTCTGAGACTGGCGGTTCTGTAGAAGGAAAACTGCATTCAAAAATCAACTTGAATTTCAAACTATGTCTTCTAGTTAGTGTCGAGCATTCAAGTTCAAATACGTTTATAAAATCCGTTTCGACATTAGGAAATCGTGAAATATTGTGAAATTTAGAAATTTATGCACAGAATATGTATGAATCTTTATTAAGTTCCTTTGGGGCAGGCTCTAAATATCGATACAAATACATTTACAGACAGTGCGCAAAATTTGACTACTCTGTTAGATTTAATTAATGCTTTTCTCAAAAGCAGCTCAAAGCAACGCAGCTACGCTCTAAACACACTCTCTAAGGAACGTTTAAGAGCGTACATGTATGCATGAGATATAAGCTTAGGATGTTGTGAGATATGCTTTAATGAAATAATTAAGCAGTGTGCCCTCATGAATCCAAGGAAGATATGAAATCCGTGGTCGCAGCACTTCGACTTGAACTTTTTTTATTCCCTGCCGTTGTAAAATGGCTGGAAGCTATCATTCGCAGTCGTGCCTGTTGGCCTATCGTTGCTATCGGTCTTGAGATATCGATGATTCTCACAGTGTCATCCAGACTTCGTGTAGAAGCTGATGTGACAATTCACTAGACAGCCCTGCCCTGCAGGTGTAACCTATGACACAGAGCCAGAGCCAGCGCTAAAGCCCCTCGTGATTCCGTCAGGGAGCGAGGGTTCTCTTCCGCCGGGGGTCGGGGGTGGGGGGTGAGAGGGAGGGGGATTGGCATTAAATGAAAAGTATTGACTTTGACATAGTTGGTTGAGGGAAAAGTGAATATCACATTTTCTGGTTTTGATTCTGGGAGAGCTTAATGACAGGGAGTCGGATGCTTGTTGACGTGGCTAAAAGTTTTTTGAATTTTTTTTTTACAGAATCCTCTGTCTGCTTGAAATACGTAGTTTTGTTATATATTATATTTATAACATAGTATCTACAATTCTTTTTTGAGGGGGAGGCACTGACGCCGGCCCTAAACAGATCACATCACTGAGGGAGGAGGGGCTTAGAATAGAAGGAATCGGGAGCTGGGAAACCTAAATTCTATCAGAGCAGTAGTTTCGACTGTGGCATCTTCGATTGGCTCTGGTCGTTTTTTCCGCAGGTTGCCATCCTTCAAATGGGGGTTAAGTTTTTTTATATTTTCCAGAGCCAAGTAAAAACCGCCCTTACGAAAAAGTTACACTTGACATTTGTGACCCACATGTGAATCACAGCCCCAGCGCGGGTAGCCGCGCCTCGTCCGCCCCCCGTTGGTTTGCACCTCTGAGCTGCGTTAAATTTCTTGTGTTCCTCGGAGATCAAGGATATGAGTACGTGAATTTGTTGTGTTTAATTATGAGTTTAGTCATTTCATTAGGTCTATCATTTCAGTAGATCTGCATGACATAGCTAAGACATTCCGATCTATTTCAAGTTTAATTTATGCTTCAATGGATTGACAAAAAAATTCTTTAATTTGCCACAATGCAATTTACTATACTAAAGGCCTAGCTATAATTTGTGTTAGAACAAGACTCACCGACAATACGAGAGTTCATAGCAGTTGGATTGCAGAGCGAGCTAGATATGAAACAGTGCATTTGTCGTTTTAACCTCGAGCGTCCTGACTGCATTGAAAAGGTCGAAAGAATGAATGTTACACCGACCGGCATGTATGTGGGTCCAGAAGCAGTTGCTTGCGTCACGGGTGATACTCTTTTCGTAGCGGGAATTGGATGTGATCACAACGAACTTTGGAAATGGAACGCGGCTCTGGATTGGGTGAAATGTGCAAACATGGCTTCGTGGAAAAGAAAGCACTGCGTAGCAGTCGTTGATTCCACGCTATACGCGTTCGGTGGATGGGAGTACGATGCAACACCGCCAATTCCTATGGACAGATGGAAAAGGCCAAATATCGTGGCGGCATATGACACTAAAACAGATGAGTGGTCTGAAGTGGGTCAACTGAAGCACGCGGTCTTTAGCGCAGCGTGCGTTGCCTACAATGAAGCCATCTTCGTATTCGGCGGTTTCGACATTGAGAGTAAGATGGTTGATTACGTTCAAATGTACGACACTGTTGCGCACCGCTGCATACTAATGCGTAATTCAATGCCCCGAGCGTGCAGCGAAATGAAGGCGGTGTTGTGGAAGTCGCACGCCATACTGCTTGGCCACTCAAACTGCTTTATTTATAGCTGTGAAACTCGTACCTGGCAGGAAAGAAACGATTTTAAAACAGACGTAGTGCAATTCGGTTTAGTTATTGACAATGAAATTATTTACGTCGTTGGAGGGAGTAAAAGTGACGACGAGGATGCCAACAAGCGTCGAATTTCTAAAACTGGGTTTACAAACGAAATAAAGAGGGTGTCAGTTGCAGACGTCATTGACAGCAAGCGTGCTGCGGTGTGGAGGCATCACGGCAAACTTCCGCTGTGCGCAAGAATACACGCATGCGGCCTCATTTCAGGTATTGTCGGTCAAGATATTTCCTGATTCTGTCATTTGTACAAGTACATGTAATTTGTTTTGTCGCCTAGATCTGACTATGTTTTTAAGACTAGCTACGCCTATCATAGAATAGATTAATTGGTAGAATTAGTCAACATACAAAATTAGCTAAATAAATAAATTTTGTTTCGGAATGGAGAAATCTCAATCAATGGTTAATTATTTTTCCCATATCTACAGAGTTTGAAGAGAAGACAATTTGACATAATATCTCCGCATTTCACGTAGAATTTTTTTTTTCAAAAAGCAACGAGTGATCGTATTCATGCACAAATTCAAAAATAAAAGTAACTTTGAATTTAAAGTCAAGCCGGCTAACCGCATGCAGCTGGCCTGCAGTGTTTCCTGTTTTAATTCTGGTAAATAGTGTACTGATTGACTCCTTTGTCAACCCTTTATCTAGTGCTGCAGCTGTGATGCCGCGGCCCGGCGGGACGCTAGTTAACTTTTTTGAGTCAGAGCGGCCCTCATTTCACATGCAGAGGCCTTTTACGGAGGTTCCGACCCATAACCAATATAGAATAATTAATTAAGCTATGATTTGCATTATATACTCCAGCATATAGCTTAGCACGTGAGCTTTGATCCTCTCCAAAGCGTCCCGGAGCGTCCACATTGGGAACGGCTCCTAGCGAGACTCTGTTTGCAATCTGAGCGGCCAGGCAGGACGCCGTCCCGCTGCGTCTCATGGCAACTACAGCACTGCCTTTATCATTTGATGATATGAGTTATTGTAACAAAGGGTTAGTAAGTTAGAATTGTGTATTATCGCCTGCAAGAGTTTACTATTTGAATATCGTGCAGCTTGCTGCATGCACTAGCAAACAGGTTCGATGCTAGAGGTCAGGCTCAACATGTTGTGCAGTTTCGTGTAGCTTTTTTGATTGTTCAGATTCTCCGAAGACGTCCAGTCGCCTAAAAATGTCATTTTCCCTCCAGCAAAAGGAGAAAATACACCAACAATTGCAACATGTTGTGTAAGTACAATGTATTTAAATAATTATTCCAGAATTATAGATAAAAATTAAGGCGCTCTCAATAGGCTAAAACCGATAGGGTCCTACTTTCCCCCCCAGATTTTAAGGCATGCAGGCACATGCTATTTTTTGCAGTCTTATCAGATAATAGAAATTGTACTTTAAAACTATACATTAATATTTGGATTGAAGTTAATGTGCGCTTGATACTGCATATGTAGTAACAAGGATGTAAATACTTTAAAAAGCATGTTGCTTCGCAAATAATTTTAATTGATATTATCACATTAATTTGAAGAATATTTTGGATAAGTTTAATACAAAACAACTTCAAACAAATGTAGGCCATTGGTACAAAACGTAATTTACATGTGGTGCGCTTATAAAAAAAATGAATCTTGAAAACATTGATCATCATCAACATTATCACGTTTGGGTTGTTTTTTTTGTGCTAGCATGGGTATGACTAATAATGAACTGATGATGACTAATGATGAGACAAGGGAATCGGTTTCTTATTTGAATATGCAAACTAATTTATCGGTCGCTTTGAAGTTTAAGAGGTCCATACTCTATAACCTGAATAAATTGTTGCATTCCTACGTTGTAAGTGAGAACGAACCTGATCTGACCATTACGAACTACGCGTTGAACGTGTCGGAAACGGAGATATTCTACGTCTACAATGGACGACGCTCTTATAACGATCTGACAGCACGGATGCGCAACAAGCTTGAGTCCGTCGTGAAACCGGCGAGCCTCAAGTTCACCAGACTAGAGCGCGCCTCTCAGCTCAAGCTTACACACGGACCAGGCGCGTCGGTTCGCGTTCTGCAGGACCAGCCCGAACAACGTGCGCAGGACTGTGTTGTAGGAGCGTTTGTTGACATTGGAGGTAATTATCTATTCTTGCACTAAACAAGTCTATAATCTAACAAAAAATGAAAGAGGCTTAGAAACTTACAAAAAATACCGGAAGTGTTCCTGTTAGACACGGCGTCATCCAGACCGTGCGACTTATCGTCTGCTAGGCATAATCATAAATCTGTCAAAGTTTAACATCCAACCAATCACTCACATGCCTTATAAGTTTTCTTATGTACTTGAGCGCAGACAGGAAACACAAAGATAATTCGTATTCAAGCTAATATTGAAAACACTCTATGAAATAAACCGTTAAACTTCTACGCTGCTTCATCATCTGGTATCCGACTTTACCTTGACATTACCGGCGTATGAAGCAAATAAATAGAATAGTTAGCATACTTGTCTTTTTTTTAGTTTGGGCCAGCTTTACTGCAGCAATGACTGTGCCGTCAGCAGGGGTTAACATGTACCGGGTTGTTCGGTTTGGCTGACTTGCATTTTGTTAGTTTTTGTTCAATGCATCTCAAAAATCGGCTTCGAAAGCCAAATCGTGTGTCAGTTTCACCCTCCCCGGTTGCAAACTCAGCTAACAACAAAAAACTTAACTGAGATCTCCTGTTTTTCCTACCACTTCAATCTTCTAGCTGTGAACAACTTTAGCAGCAGGTATGTTGAAATATGAGGTCAATATGAGTGACACAGCAACAATATAATTGTTACACACAAGTGCAGTTGCAAGTGTAGCCTAGACAATTTAAAAAGCTCGTAACTTCGAAACAAATCCACTAACATTCTTCCAACTCGGCAAAAATATACGAGATAGTCGTAATAGATTGTTTGATGTAATATGTATATGATAATATGATAATAATAGATAGCAGATGGCTAATTATGTGTGTAAAAAATTTTTATCGTAGGTTATATTGTAATAGTTATACATGGGGTACCAAGGGGATAGTTCTTTTTGGTCCACCCTGTATAATATATTTTTGCAGGGTTAAGCTTACTTTTAAATGTAAGTATGTTACCATTTTATTAAAATAAAGGTAGAGCTGCTGAAGCACACGCGTTGTCCTGTGGACACGGCAAAACAGTCAATCAGCACGTGGTTCTTCAAGGTCGATCATTTGGTGAAGTGAGCGTGGTGCACTTTGGCGACTGTCTGGGTGGAAGATGCGATAGTTCACTCATCAAACTGAAGCCTTCGATAGGATGCGCTACATACACCGTGCTAGATGAAAAAGGAACTACCGTATATCTTTTGTCGGAACCAGTTGCACCGGAAAAAGGCCTTGCTGTCGGCAAATACGAAGATAACTTCGAAGTTGAAGGGCAGGGGCGCATCGTTTATGAGGACTTTTATGGACCTGTAGATTCACATAAGAGATCATATAGAAACTTGGTAGCTATAGCTCGGAATGAAGAGAATGCGGATCAAGCGACTGGATGCAGACCCATTCACGGCGATGGTGAGAGTGGGAAGCTTGTGACTACCGTTACTAATTCACGCTTTGTGAAACCGATCGGAATGCTTGTCGGTACGCAGAAATTATTTAAGACAGAAGATGGAAGATATGACGAGTTCTCTCTTGTCACTCCCATTCAGAGAGTTCTAGATCATCTCTCCACTACAGAGTACTGTGACGGACAGGAGGTGACGCTTAAAACTCGTCACCCAAACCAGGCGACGGACTAAAGTATTATTAATCGAGAAGTCAATTAATTGAAGTTCTGTTTAAGGAGGCTAAATTTATGCTAATCAATAGTTGCATGCTACAAATATTCTAAAACATATCTTTTGTAAGTAATGAATTGTTGAAATAGTTAAGTTTCAGGTACAAGCTGTGAACTGTCCGATACAGTCATCAGTTATAGCTAGGCCTATAACTATTTAGGCTTGGCTTCTGTTGTTGAGCGGGCCGTGTGCTTCTGACTGGTATTGTGCGATTGTAACTGATTCGATTTTTATTTCGTTTGTTCCTATTTGAAAAGTATTTGTATCTGTATTTCAAAAACACGACAGCATGTTACTTTAGTAGTTGTACAAGTAAGTTTCAATGACTGATTTTTGTGCAGTATTTTAGAATTTTAGATTAGGCTATTTAACATTCAATTCTGATACGGATGAATTTACAAAAGAACAGCAAATAATTTTAATTGTTACTACTTTCTTGGAATGATTTTTTTTATTCACTATAATGTTGGCATCTGCTAGTCGCATTGTTTTTAAAGAATTCATTGACAAATAATAAATTGGAGTCTTGAGGTGACGCGACTTGTGCAGTAAGCTTGTAGATTGCGATACTCATTGCAGCACTTATGCCGAATATTGTATTTTGTTCATAAAAGTGCTAGACGATTGTTAGAATGAAAACATTAATTATATTTCTAATTAGTCTTTTAATGTTAAATTTTAACCAAATAATAATCAGGATGATTCAAATTTGCTATTAAAAAATGAATCCCATCTATTGATGTTAATTGCTTGCCGTACGTACTGCGTAATGTTGTGTGCTAAAAGTATGACTCGTGCCCGCTGCTTGTTGCTTAAACATTTGCTCATCCTTCGTTAAACAAGCTTTTGAATGGCTTTGTTTAAATAAGATAATTATATTTGCTTACATTACAGGGCTCATTAACACAAGAATAGCATTTTTGGGTGTCAACAATTGTTCATAATCACTTCACATAAGCAACTGCAAAGCAAATTTTTGTAAGCTATAGTCTATAGTTATTGGTCCATAGTTACATCGTTGCCATAGGCTACAATGTATTTGAAAAAAACGAATCGAGCATTGCAGCTGCTTGCAATTCAATCTCCGTAGCAGAGCTGTCGAATAGGGGGTTTGAAATGTTAGAAACTCTCTTTTATTCGGACTTCGGGGATATGTGTTGTATACTGCCTTGAGGGTTTGGGTTTGTAGTGACGATTTTTATCTTGTCGGGGATCGTAGCTCACTGGTTGTCTTCTCTTGTTGAGTAGAGCCTCGCTCGCAGTGCGTCGGCAGGAGAATCG
>JAQIWG010006806.1:0-12947 GCA_034695025.1 Chamaedrilus cognettii | reverse complement strand
GGGGAGGGGAGGGGTAGGGGGAGAGGGGTCGGGGGGGAGTGGAGGGGAAGGGGAAGCAGTCACACAGCTTAAGAAGTACAGCTTGGAATAAAAGCTACAGAGCAAGCGAACGCTGATTCTGCACTGAAGTTATGGTCGCTGCTTTGGAGTGCACTACTTAGCAGATATTCATGTCCAAATTCATAACAATACATGGGCCCATTGTGGTTGAATTGATTAAATATTGTTTCAATATAGTTCTGAAAATGTTGCAGAGCAGCTCATATATTGCAAGCTTGTAAAGGAGTCGTGTTGGTGGTGTTTGTTGGCTGCAGAGTTCAGAATCGAATTCTTAACTGCGTCATCCTTTACAGAGTTTTTGTCGAAGACTAAGATAAGAACATGAAGAGTATAATGCTACGGTATAGGCGAGAAGGCGTGTTTTCTCGCTCCGCGCACAGCGAGTGTCTGGTGTCGGCAAAGCCGTGTTCCGTGAGCCCAGACGTGCCAGGGATGGAACGCCGGCTAATACCGCCGCGGCGGGGCCGGACAGATAGCCCTCGAGATCGACGGCTCTTCAAACAGCCGCCGAGTGGCGCAGCCAGTCGCACTAAGCGACGGATAAGCCGCGGACAGCGCCGCGCTTCCCACAATGCACTGCGCGCCTTATTATTTCAGATGCCCAAGCGAAAAGCAGGAAACCGGCGCTCGTCGCAAATAAAGCTGAACCGACAACACCGCTGACTGATGACAGCTGATTCCGCAGTGCTTAACAGAATCAGTACTGAAACTAGCGAAACCAATATAGCGCAAAGGTGTTGTGAAAGCAGTGTAACATTATTATAGTCCATCGTCGTGGGCGCCCGCCGGATTTGATCCAGGGGTGCAAGAGACCTGAGCGGGGGGGGGGTGGGGGTTGCTGACAAGAACTTTTTTTGCCTTTCGGCCCTACCTGTTTAATGCTTTACCTACTGTATATGACATACCGTAACGAAAGGGCCTTACTAAACCCCCTCCGACCGCGACCTGCACTTCGAAAACCAATCTAGCAAATGCCAGGGGGGTGCACAAGGGGGTGCAAACGTTTTTCCACGGGGGTGCAAGTGCACCCCCTTGCATCAATGTGTGGGCGCCCATGTCTACCGTTTTGAAAGGGGAGGTCCAGGCGTATACTGCGCCGTTTGTTTCAAAACATTCGACGGGCACATTTAATATTTTGACGGCCTCGTCGAATGTTTTAAAACAAACGGCACGGCATAGGGGCGCTGCGGGGCAACTCCCTATAGCCTCACTCGCTATTATTACAGTTCGTTTGATAGTTTCAATGGTTACATTAATTCTATATTATGACACCTAATTTGTTATTGTATTCTATCTCGCCCATGTCACCCAAGAAACGGAGAAAGAAATTTCCCGCTGAAGGATTTAATCGTAGTTTCTGCATCAACATTCAGCAAGTGTTGTGGATTTCTTTCTATACGAAAGGATAATTGGGTTCTGGCGGCGACCGACTGGTGCCACCTCCCTTCATCAGCTATCTGCTTACAAACAAGCAGCGCCTGAATTATCCCAAAGCAACAAGGGGCCCAACAAAAATACCAAAGGGGCCCACGGAGGGTTACTGACGGAGACATTTGGCCTCTGGGGCTCAACTCACGACCGTGGGGGGGGGGGTGGTTTGCTGACGGAGATTTTTTCGTTACGTGACAAAGGACAATCGTTCAGAAATGTGAGTTATTTGGTTTTAAATATGGACGTTATAAATGAAGCACAAAGAAACGACGTTTTCAACTAAATTTACTTGAAAGACATCATATGCCTACAAGCAAGCATGAATGAATAGTGAGTCACATTTAACGTGGTAAATGTCTTCCATGTCTCCAGGCACAAGACATAAGATGTGATTGCCACTTTTTGATTGCTCAATCGATGATCTTGTTGTGATCATCGAAACCGCTACCAATCTTCAACAGATGTGCATTTATCATACTACTCGTAGTCGTAGGAATGATGTCAATAACTTTAGCCTAGTTGAAGAGTGGCAGATGTTTGATAATGATATCACCGATTTAGTAATTAAAACATAATGCCCACGTCTTGTGTTATGTGTCTGGGCAACAGAAGTTAGACGTTTCCACGCCAATTACTACTTACGTTTCCACCCAATTACGACTTCATATTATCTGCTACCGGTGTTGTAAGCAAGCATGCTTTACATTACATTGTAGGGGCCTAGGCTAATTTGGAATTTTTTTTCATGATATATACATTTGTTAAACGTTCATAATTTTTCCAAAATGACGCACGCATTTCTAAACAAATTGGCCCTTTGATGCTGGTATGGCTGCCATTGTTGTGAATACAATTTCAGCAAAATCTGATAAATTTTGACACAGTTATGACAAATTCAGTCTTTCTAGTGCTCATTTGCATCGGGTCGGGGTATCACGTTCACTGGAGGAAGTAAAGTAAGCCTATGCATAAACGTCTATCTGCGCGCTGCAGAAAAGTCGCTATTTGTCTACCGTACCGGCATTTTGAATCTATTATATAGGCCTACACACTGTCGTGCAATTCGCGATCGAATGGGTTTTTAGATTATCTTAATTTATGGTAATTAAAACATTTATTATACATGACGGTAATTTATAATAAATTACCGATTCGGTCATTTATCCTGATTTTCTAGCCGCAGCTAACCAACAACGTAGATTTAGGCATCAACTGCACTTGAAATGCAAAACATTTCATGATAGCAACTTGGTCAGTTTCGTTAAAAATATCGTTGTTTTTTACGGAAAGTATTATAACGAATCATTATTATTATAAAGTAGGCCGACTTTTTTGTGGAAAGCGTGGTATCGTCGTCACATCTGTGAATACTGGACTGCGATGGTCATTCTAAGTGATTATTCTACTACCTAGCGAATAACAAGGAGCTAAGTTGAAAATTAAGAAAATGACGAGTGAAAATGACACGAACTACCTTTTCGCGCTGATAGACGAACGCCGTACTGTTTCGGCCCGGTACCTTTATTTTTATTTTTAAGCTATAAGTCTAGAATAAGGGTCAAAACATTTTTCCCGTTAACGAAAATGTTTCCAGCCCAAAACGTTATTGTAAACATTGTGGGAGTGTCCGGGGGGCCACTGCATACACTTTTGCATAAATCGCGATAACTTTTTTGCCATCCGTCCGATTTGTACGCGTTTTGCACCAGTTTGTTTCACTTACTACTTACTAAAAAGCACCCCATACATGTTGTAACAAACTATTTATATATAAGATGGGCGAACTGTTTTTAGAGAAGTTGGGGGGCGGGCCAAAACAATTGAGCTACAATAACTCAGCCACAACTGAACGGATTTTGATCATTTTTTCAGCGAACATGCGGAACAATTCCGGATTATACAGATTCGCGTGGATAAAAAAAAACGGTGCCCCGGGGAGTCTCCCCCCCAGATTTTTATGTTTTATTTTCACTACATCGTGGGTAACAACCTTGAGCGTTACAATTATGAAACCAGGGGAATACATATATGCCATCCGGGAAAGCGTTCCTAGCTAAATAGTTCATTTCGAAATATTATGGGGGCTTGGGGGGAGGCCATTAAATGCACGTTTTCCAGAATTGCGATAAAAGTTTTATATTATAAGTACAATTTGCTAGCTTTTTCTACCATTGTGTGGCACTTTCTTGCGTCTAAAAAGCCACCTATAAACGTTTTGACAAAATTTTGATATATAAGATGGACGATCTTTTTTTCAAGAAAGTTGGGGGGACAAACACCATCTAGTCACAATAACTCAGCCACCACTCAACGGATATTTGTAATTTTTTCAGGAAATTTGCGCCCGACAACCGGTACATGTAGGCTCGCCTTAATTTTGAAAATAATGAACGGTGCATCCGGGAGCCCCCCCCCCTTAGATTTTGAAAATATTACATTTTGACGTCATCGTGGTTTACAATCTTCAACGCTACAATAATGGAATGAGGGAAAAAACATTCTTCACTTGGGCGAAAGTGTTCATAACATGAAATTATTTTTCCATATATTATGAGGGCCTGGGGGGGGGGAACACTTCATGCACTTTTGCAAGAATCGCGAAAACTTTTTTTACTATATGTCCGATTTGGAAGATTTTCATACTACTGTTTGCAACTTACTTGGGGCTAAAGACATGCTATATATCTTTTTAAAAATCATATACAAGATGTGAGAGAGGTTTCTTGGGGGAGGAAAGCCAAATTTAAACCATTGCGTCACAGTAACTCCGCCATCGCTGAACGAATTTTTTTACCATTTTTTTAGAGAACGTGCCTCTTTTGACCGGCACATGTTTTTTAGATTTTTTCTCTATCACAGAAAATGTGTTCTGTGTTCATGTTCTAGATGTTCGCCTGATTTTTCCAAAATGGGTAACCCCCTGCTGTAAATTTCAAAGCGAGTGTCTATCTTCTCGTGGCGGCCTGCACGCACGCCGTTAATGCACTGATACCGTGCTTCCGTCTAGTTCGTCGTCTAATCTGTTCACGTCCACGTTTCAAAAAGGTTTAGACGTTGCGCCCTGATGATGACTGCTGGAGCTGGGTTTTCACGGCCGGATGCCCTTCCGGAGGCCAACACAAAAAAAGAATTATTAGGTACTGGGTTAGCAGCCAGCGACACAAAAAGCGAGTGGAATGAAACATACAGTAGAATTAAAATTAATTCCTTTGTGTAGTCTTTGGAATAGCAAGAAGAGAATAAATCTTTGTGTTTTTTAGTTACAGATCAGTAGGCGAATGCAACAAAAATCTTCTGAAAGTGGAGAGAAAAAAGTACATAAAAAACAGAAAACCATATTTCCGTAAATCGGGGTAATCGATGACATATTACAGAGCAATAAATCCTGGTTAATATTAACGACGGTAATATTGAATTCCATTTTCAAATATTTCACAGAAAATTTTAAAATTTTAAACTAAAAACACAAAAATCATCATAAGTGACCTCACCGCTCATCATGTAAAGCACCTACATTTAGATTTCCCTTCAGTTTATATCATATTGGGCATTGATGAAGTCTTCCGTAGCTTCAAACACACCCGCTTTAATCAGTAACTTGAATATGGCAATTTAATGAGTTATTGTTTCATTGCGAAATTTTTACCAACACTAAAAATAATTATTTTAAGTAACTTTTATAGTAGTTGACTAACAAGTACAGCAAGATGAGTTAAATATTTAACGCAATGCACATATCACAAAATACATGCACAGTAATACTCATTTAGCTTCTCAAAGGCAGGGTTGAGTTTTCACGCACACATTGCCGGAAAATAGTTTAATAAATCTTGAAAAAAAATTCTGTCAACACCCCCCGCTCATGAGGTCAGCATGCAAAGGAAAAATAAGGACTTTTGGCCAAAATCAATTGATTTTGGGTAAAAATTGCCCCCCCCCAGGATGACGGGCTGGATCAGCCCCTGCCATTTTGTTGTCTATTCTGCTGATGTCCATGTTTTCACACGGGTTAGATGCCTTATGCCCTGGTGAGGACTGGTGAAGCTGAATTTGTGCAGTTGCATTCCCTTCCTGACGCCAATCAAGTAAAGAATAATATGTCACGCGGTCAGCAGCTAGCAACGTTTGTGTGTTCAACAACCTTGCTGAAGTGCCTGTTGGCTGTAACGCCATGGTTTCATAGTTGCCGGTGCCGGGACTTGAACCCAAGTTGCAGGGACTCACGTCTAACGCCTTAACCGTTACACCACAGCGCCTCGCTGCAGTCTGCTTCGAATTTCATAAATAAATACTTCAATTGATGACCAGTGAGCAGTATTGACACCAAATGGCTGCTATTGCACAAACATTCGTTTCTTTGCGAGGAATTTCAATGTCAGTGGTAGCCTGTTAAGTGGTCCATAACTACACTAAAAACCTAAAATAATAAATGCATTGCATGACATCATTACAAAAACATAATCAGATCATTATAAACAACAATACAGCCTAGCCATAGCGCAGCAACATAGTGATGGCAATAGGCCTATAACAAATGGTATATTGAAACATACTAATATTTTGTAGCTCATACAACTAAGACAGAATTTCATTAGAGTTTATGCATATAGGCCCAATACCAAAATTGACAATTTAAGTTTGTTGAAAGAATTAATTTTATACTAAAACTTTTAATATATAACACCTTACAACAACACAAGAAGCCATTGACAATATCCCCATCAATTTTGATCCACACTGGGAATCGCCACGATGTGTGACAGAACACAAGAAAAAAAGACAATAACCACATTACGATTTTGCAGATGAATAACTCACTAATGCCTTGCATTTTGGCTCAAAGGTATCACTCAGATTTGTCAAAAAATTGCTGTGGTGTAGTGGTTAAGGCGTCATACTTCTAGAGACCTGGGTTCAAGTACCGGCACCGGCGCCGTCAACTATAAAACTATAGACCTGTCACTTACAGGCCCTTCAGCAAGGCTGTGAAACAAACGGGTCGCTAGTTGCCAGATAATTATTTACATGCTTGGCATCAGGAAGGGCATCCAGTCATAAAAACTGAGCTCCGGCTGTTCTCACCAGGGAGTAAATGTCAAACCTATACAAAAATATTGACATTAACAAAATAGACGACAAAAAAGAATAGTTGTTCTGCTATTTGTCAAAAAATCTTTAAAGATTTCATCTATTGCCAATGCCTATTGCCAATGTCAATAGACAAATGCCATTTGCATGAAACACCTTCCGCATTTTACTTCTGGTATTTGCCCCATCACTCCATGGCTCGCAGCAATGTCAGCGTTTTCAAAAACCGGGGATACCTTCTGTGCCTTAACGGCGGTTAGATGTGCTTTTGAATTACAAGTTTTTGGTGCATCAAAATCACACTTGTTCAAATTTTTTCATCTCAGTTTGAAAATCAAGTCCTTATGTCATTCTTGACGTACAGACAACGAATGCTTTGAAAATACTAGAGTCTGAAAAACTAGTTTGTCAAAAAGAAGCTTTTTCGAAGCATGATTCTTGTTTTTCAAAAGCATCGTCTAGCCGTCGAGTTTGTAGCATGCAGAGTTGGACAATACCACCAAATAATAAAATAAATAAATTCACTGGTCACATAAAACCAATATTAACAAGGAAGTTGGAACAGTCACAATTCAATCTGTCTTGAAATAATCTTTGAACAACGTTAGTTATGAATGCTACACTGTAACTCACACTACAATTCTATTAAAACGCACTGTTTATAAACAAAACAAAAACTTAGACAATCAATCACACTCTGATTTGGATTTTAAAAACCTAATCATAACAAAACAAAACTGAAATCCCAAATCGCTTTCATATCGCAAAAGGACAAAATGTGACAAGAATTGATCTTTATATTCTGTTTTGGATCTGCTTAAGATTCTCTTCTTTCTGACAAGGATGATCTTTAAGATGAAAGTCAAAGGTTGGAATTAAAATTCACACTGCTATGCTAACTATACTACTATCAAACTATGCTTACGTATTGTTAATGACTATAACACCAAATAATAAAATAAATAAATTCACTGGTCACATAAAACCAATATTAACAAGGAAGTTGAAACACAGTCATAATTCAATCTGTCCTGAAATCACATTTCAACCATTTCAGTAAGCCACACCAATAATTAATCAATAAAAAACCAAGATCATTACAACGGCTCCAAGCTTACTTTCTGAACATAAATTTAAACAATTAAATAAATTAAAGAAGGCCGCACACTGGATGTAAACTACATCCAGCAGTATAACCGTAACTAATAGATATAAGTCTACTACTAATTACTAGCTGACAAACTAGCCGATGAAAGACACGTAATGTCAGTTATTATTGCAAATTTTCTACAATAAATTCACCATGTCAATTAGACTTATAATACGTTGAATTGATAATACCTGAATTTAGTTCGACAACCAATAATATTTTCAGATTCCGGAAATAAGGATCATAGCGCTGACTAATCCATAGAAGCAAACCTTCCACAACTGTATGAAATAGGCTGTCGTGTCAAACGGTCTTGTATTAGACTATATATAAGGCGATTCGAATCTGAAATCAAAACATTTAAATTGCGACGGTTTTTCTGCAATTCATTTTTTTTCGATTTTGGCTCATAATTTATTTATTAAAAAATGGTGGGGAATATTGTAAAGACTACTTCAGATTCAGATTTCTCACATCGTATTCTATAAAATAGGCTATTTTTGAAAAAATTTAAGCTATTTGAAATAATTTTAATTAATTAAAACAAATATTGACAATTTGGCACCAACGGCCTACAGCGTCCATGACAACGCTTATGATAACGGCGCCGTTATATTTGCATTGCAATTTCTGATTGGTTGCCATTTATGACGTTGCGGCTGCGAATCAGGTAAACCGAATTAAATTTCATCATGTCACATACTCTTACGTTTTAGCCATATAAACACAACAGTAAAAATGTTACTTTAAAAATTCAAATAATATGAGATAAAGTTAAGATATAAATAAATTATTCATTTCATAATCTTACATTTTTATTCCACATTTTTACATATTTGCCTTCATGCACATACAAAAATTTAAAACATATTCTATAAGCTGTCATTAATAATAATAATAGCAAGTTTAAGTAATTGTTAGTTGGTTACGATTGAAGACGTGATCCTTCCACTGTCCATTGGGCAATTGTAGTAAGAAAACAAAGGCGAAAAGTTATTCTAGATCTGCAAGCATGATTAGAAATATTTGCAAAATTCTCAGACAACAGCATTGTTTGTTAGAGCAAAGCTTGTATGCACCAGCACTGCTAGCATGCACCAGCATTACTTGCATGCACTAGCACTGCGTGCATGCACCAGCAGTGCTTGCATGCACCAGCAGTGCTTGCATGCACCAGCACTGCTTGCATGCACCAGCAGTGCACTTGCATGCATCAGCAGTGGTTAACGTGCACAAACATCGCAACATAAAGCAACAAACTTTAATACACGGCACATGCTCGAGCAGAATATTTAATATAACAGGACCTACTCCAACCATCGCGAGAATGCTCTTAGCACTGATTGACAATCGTCAAAATTAGCAGAATAGTTCAACCTAAGAAAAAAACCTCAATTAAAAGACAAGCGTTCATCAAATGCATATCATTTAGAACTGACAAAATATAATTTATTTTCTTACCCTTCAAAAACTAATAGAAACGATTCATAGTACAGTACATTGTGCATAAATAGCAGTATGATTGCAACACTGTACATTGCTATATTACAGTCAAAAAACTGAAAGCTTAGTTTCTATTGAATTACAATAGGTTAGAAATGGGCCCAACAGACAGTGCAGATTTAGTAACAAGATCACTTAAATATTACTGCAAAAATGCAAATTATAGAATAGCCAGTCATAAAACAAGTCCAAAAAAATTTAGAGTAAATCTAACACCAATTTTATTCAACTTTCAAATAAATTTTGAACAAAGGTAAAATAAATTTAAATGGCAAAACTTGCACAAGTTTTAGATTAGGCATCGTTGCTTAAGTTGTCAGCTAGCCAATGTAGTTTCTAACGGTGGTCCTTTTTAATAATGCTCAATCGTTCATTTTTTTAACAATGTTCAATAGCTGGAGCATTCTCCTGTAATTCATACTTGACTAGTGGGTAAATGCTTCAAATTGAGCGATCACACACACAATATTAAAGCATAACTGATTTCAACAAGGTGGGTACACGCCAAGATAAGAAATCAGGCAGCGAGTATGCAGCACACATGTACCCTTGACTACAACACTGGTACTTTCTCAATCAACGTCATCTTCAGCACTAACGACATGTAATTCGTTTAGCTCTTCTTATGCTGAATATCTATCTCTTTGAAGTTCTACTCTTCAAATCGTGCAGACTGCCAGATATAGACATACTCATCCTGCCCATGCTCGATCACGCCGTTTGAAATGATAAAAATAAAAATTAACTTCACTCACTTATGATCAACTGAGTTAAGAATCCGATTTTAAACTGCATTAATTGACTAAAATGTAAATACAGCGTATTATATAAAGATTAGGTTGCTTTTTGGCTTCCATTAAGATCGTTATTGCATTATTTTCTCAAACAATTATGTAATATTACGCATTCTCGAGGATATCTTTATAATGTTAAGCAGATCAAAACAAGTAATTATCTCTGAAATTTCTGATTACCAGCAGAAATTTAGTGGGAAAAATCAATGCCACAAAATGAACATAAAGACACGTTGACTGTCTGTCGTCTAATATGCAGTCTAGTCTCCGTTGACCTCAAAATGACGTCATTAACTGTAGGAATGTATAGCAAAAAAAAAGCACACCACAGCTTGAGGCAACACTTCAGGAATCAACTGTCTGTAAATCATTCTTTACTATTTACAAGCCTAAGATTTTAAAATCCTAGACAACTATTATTTTCAGTCCAAGCGCTAATTCCCCTATTACAGTTTCAAATCTCGTGATAACTTTAAAACCTCTCATAGGGGCCAGTCCTGCGCAACAGTTTTAAATTATCATTATAACTTTGACGGCTAAGTGGGCAAAAACGTTGTGGTACGTGAACATAGCCTACAACATTTTTAGAACCATATTTTGAGGAGGGCTGTCGGAGTGTAATTCCCCTTATTCAACAATTGTTCCTAACTTTTCCCTACTGCAAGAGAAGTTGCTCTTCTCAAAAGAAAAAATTTGCGCAATGACTGATTATTTCTACCGCGAAATATGTTGTGTCAAGGTAAACGATGTTGGATATTGAATGTCAACACACATAAAAAATTAATTTATATACGGCATCACTTACTTTCCTTAATCACTTATTTCATCACTTATTGAACACTTTTTGTAACAGACAGCTCGCTTGTTTATAAATATGTACACATAAATGATGACTTCACTAACAACAAACAGGCCCAGAGCCTGAAAATTAAATGGGCTTAAATTTTATCCAGAGTTAAATAACTAAAAGCAGATAAATTCAATTGATTACAAAATTCAATAAAGAACAATAATTGTAAAGCAAGTGACAACAAAGCACATGAAGGATATGTTCAAATATTAAAACTTTGTTTAGCAAATCAATCTTCGGACAATTGGCATTTGCTAAAGCGACAGTATTTCAGCAGCATGGTTCAATTATAACTTGCCTTCATTTGACTGTACTATCGCTCTGCATGTGCGCACTAGACTACATTATAGATAGTCCAGAGACTTTGACAACAGAAACTTGGCATGGTCTGACCATAGCACTAGACAGCAGTTGAAGACAGTAGGAGAGCAAGTAACCAAACTCAGTGAAGAGGCAGTGAACAGACTTAAAGGGCTCAATCCCTTGCCTATCACAACACTATATCAAAGTTACATCCCCAAATTATGCAATTTGTATGAACTTGTCACGCAATTTGATATACAACATGAGGATTGTACTCAAGCATCATATATACCAATGCTAAATTACCAACGTGCCTCATTCTGATACACAAACCTTTAAAATTTTGATTTATCTCTGACTCAGTCTCTATTATAGTACGTAGGCCTAGACACAGTTACCAGAAGCACGGGAGTTTAGCCTAAGCTAAATTTTTACCCTTAAGCTTTTTCAAATTCCAAGATCAAAGTTCTTGAATGATAAGTAATTAATGAAATAATCAAAACCATAACATTAATTATGAGCATCACCACAATGAGTATCATTAAATGAACTTAATGTCAACCAAGCCTATCATTACAATTTTTAACTGGTATACCTTAGGACAATAATATTAAAATATCAAATTCTAAGAAATTAATGTCAGTTTTTACCACTGAGGTACTGCTTCAGTGATATCTGTAACTAGCACAGTCCATTGAAAGATTTCAGGTTAAAGTTTCACAGGCATGCTTGCAATCACTATAATTTGGATCCCATGGTGCATGCCTACGGACAAGCAGGATATTCAGGATGTATAAAGTCAACGCTCAAATAATGTACTAGCAGGGCATGATTAACTTCACTTTGAATAGAAGCGTAATATAATACTTAGAGTACGGAAGTAACGTACGAACACCGACTTTGCTCACCCTTAACAGCATTCTAAACCATAGAAAAATTCAGAGGCGCAGCCGCCTAGAATAGTGGGGATGGGCCCTACGACAGACGAGGGTGTCCCCACCATGATTCAGCCCTATTCTCAACCTGGATAACAATAAGCAATGTTAAGATGGGCTTAAAAAACGAATAACGTTTTTAATTTTCGATTGTTAGGCTCAGTCACTCAATCGAGAGTTACTTGGTTTTAAATTATCATAGAACAAAAATGACATCACAACCCAACCAGATCACGCAAATTAGATCAGAGATATTCAAATAACTCGCTATTATTGGCGGTTGTAAAATAGATCTGAAAGAGTCCACAAAACTCTCGATTGAATTGACCCTTAGTGTGTGAAAAGAGGCAACTATTGATTTTGATCTGGGAAGTTCAGGGAAATGTTGTGACCACCCCCCCCCGCTCCCCACCTCTCGCGAGTGCTCCACAGGAAGGAAGAGGTTCCCACCATCACTGTATATATATGCTGCTACAGTGCTACGCCTCTGGTAAAATCGAGTGTCTCATGGAAATGTAGCAGAAGAAACAACTGGAAGATGGATATCACACTGGCTACTAGTCTACAGGGAAGGAAGCTAACTCCTATACTCTGACGTAGCCATTGTTGAACTGATGCAGAATTGTAACACATCAACTAGGTCAACCAGCTGATTGAAGTAGTCAATTGATTGATCCAGGTAACTATGTACATTGCACAGTTGCAGCAGAACTTTTGTCTTTCATGTATCATATGTACAGACTCATCTCCTTACAATTCGTTACCTTAGAGCAATAAGGGCCTAACTCAGGATTCCCGTTTCCGAGTTAAATGAAAAAAAACGAAATGAAATG